>JASCZW010017810.1:0-16462 GCA_034211315.2 Aedes japonicus
TGTGTGTGTGTGTGTGTGTGTGTGCGCGTGCGTGTGTGTGCGCGCGTGCGTGCGTGTGTGTGCGTGTGTGCGTGCGTGCGTGCGTGCGTGCGCTGCGCGTGCGTGCGTGCGTGCGTGCGTGCGTGCGTGCGCGCGTGCGTGTGCGCGTGTGCGCGGCGCGTGCGTGCGTGGCGCGCGTGCGCGTGTGCAAGTGTGCGTGTGTGCGGTGTGTGTGCGCGCGTGTGCGGTGTGCGTGTGTGCAGTAAGTGTGTGTGTGTGTGCAGCGCGCGTGTGTGTGCGTGTGTGCGTGCGTGTGTGGTAGAGTAACGTGTGTGTGCGCGTGCGCGCGTGCGTGCGTAAGTGTGTGTGTGTGCGCGGTGCGTGTGTGTGTGCGTGCGTGCGTGCGCGTGCGTGCGTGCGTGCGTGTGTGCGTGTGCGTGCGCGTGTGCGTGCGTGTGTGTGTGCGCGCGCGTGTGTGCGCGTGTGTGTGTGTGCGCGTGCTGATCTCATGGTATTACTTTTTTTCATTAATAGCCATTACGCCTTCTAGAATAATAATAGAATTATGGTACATTACGACACATTGAGCCATTGTTCATTAGCCAGCTTTTTGTTGTATTACATTGTTACGAGCGCTTTTCTTGTAGCATCACACACACCAGCCATCACCACACACACCACATCATCATAGTCCACCATTCATAATATCATAATTTACGTTTTTTATTGGTATTGTTTTTTACATGCTTTTTTTAATGACAAGATGCCAATCAATAAATAGAACGGAGCAATTGTGTTGCTTCAGGAAAGGCAGTAGACGTTTTTGTAGGCACTCGCCTCGGAGCAATTTCTGATTGACTGTTCCGGTCGCAATATGAACGTTACTCTTCAATATACAGGCACAGATGGTCTCGCCAGATATTTCTTCGCGAACTTTGACAGCTTAATGCGCTTGAGGTAAATTGAAGCATAATGCGGGTGTTGGAGTGCTGATTGCGGTTAAAAACTCATCCAGATGTAATTGCTGCTTCGATGCTTAACCGCAATGAACTCGAACAAACCGCAGCTTGCATAAAGCTGCATTCTCGTTCGCTTTATAAAGTCGCTATCTATCTCCCACTCCAATCTCGGGTACCGAGTTATATATTCCTCATGCAAGTGCGGCAATAACTGTTGCAGACTCGCCTGACCGAGAATGACATAATTTTTGTCTCGTCGGCGATCACTTAATCTTCCCAACTTGCGTTGGCTCGAATCAATGGATACATTCCTCTCTAATGTCTCCACAGAACAACTGAGCTTTGAACTGCACAGGCTAAGCAATGTCTAGCAAATGGCTTGAGGCAGGTTAATAGTCTCGTCACTACAAATGGAAAAACTTTTTGACCCGTGCATGTACCAACTTCCGGGAATATCTTGACGTAACTGCACCATCGTCTCTCTGTGGATTCAAGACCTGTGACATACTTGATAATCACCACGCACCAGTAGTTTTATTGCTTTTGACGATAGCGACGCGCTAACATCACTTGACAACCAAAACCAGTTTTTTAAGTTTGACGGCTCCGCATGCGATTTTTTACCTGGCAAACTCCATTTTAGCGACACCGATTGGGAACGATTTCACTGAACGACGATACCGTGGACCAGATGCTATCAGTTTTTATGAGATCCCTTTATGATGTTATCAATCGCCATGTTCCTCGAAAAACCAGCTTTGATCTCAGTTTTCAACCAACCGTGGTGGACACCCGATCTGCGTAACCGTCGCAACAATCTTCGTAAGATGCGTAACCGATATTTCATTACGAAACACGAGTCCGACAGAGCTAGACTTCGTGAGCTTGAATCGGAGTATAAAGGGTGTATTCGATAAAAATGGCACACACATATATACTCATCAAAATTAAACTGATTATCGGATTTTCTTGAAATTTTCAGGGAATCAAGAACTACTAATGAGTTTTGATTTACAACATTTGTTTTATTCAATTTCGTCTCCCATCCCGAATGCCCGCACCTTCCTTTTTCACTCCATCCATCAAATTTTTGTACAACCGATTTTCCCAGTGTTTTTGTTGTTTTTACCCAAATTTTCTTCAATTCTAGCTCTGTTTTTATAGTTTTGGGATGTTTGCGAAGTTCCGTTTTCATAATTGCCCAGAATTTTTCAATTGGACGAAGTTCCGGTGAATTTGGTGGGTTCATAATCCTTTGGCACAAAATTGACTCCGTTGGCTCGGTACCACTCCAATACGTTTCGAGCGTAGTGGCAGGATGCTAGATCAGGCCAAAACAGAGTTGATCCTTTGTGCTTCTTAATGAATGGCAAGAGACGCTTCTTAAGGCACTCTTCCGTGTAAATCGCACCGTTTATTGTTCCGGAAGTGATGAAGGGAGCACTTATTTCACCACATCCGCAAATCGCCTGCCAGATTAGAAACTTCTTTGCAAATTTCGATAGTTTCTTCTTTCGAACATCCTCCGGAACATCGAACTTCGACTTGGCAACGAAATATTCTTGCCCAGGAAGTTGACGGAAGTCGGCCTTGACGTATGTTTCGTCATCCATCACGATGCAACCGGATTTGGTGAGCAGCTTCGTGTAAAGTTTCCGGGCGCGGGTTTTCGCAGTGATGTTTTGTTTTTCATTCCGGTTTGGGGCTTTTTGCACTTTGTAAACATGTAACCCAGCACGCTTCATGGTTTTTTGCACAAAACCGACTGACACCTTAGACTTTTTAGCGACATCTCGAATTGACATGTTTGGACGGTTCTTGAATTGTTGTACGACTTTCCTGGCCATTTTACTGTCCATTGGACCACTTTTACGACCACTCCCTTCCTTCCTTTGGACACTCAGACGCTCCTTGAAGGTTCTTATTACACGAGACACAGTTGTATTTGCAATTCCAAGCCTTTTAGCAATCCACCGGTGGGACGCCCCTGGATTTTGATTGTGAGTGCACAAAATTTTCTCACGGACAATTTCTTGTTTCGACGACATGACTGGAACTACTGAATGTATAACTATGAAACTTGGCAGATGTAAATAATACACTATGGATAAGATCTACTCAAATTTCTAGGTTTTTTTACTCATACGATTCAAAAGTTACAGAAGATTTTCTGTGTGCCATTTTTATCGAATACACCCTTTAAAGCCCTCCTTTCGGCAACGCATGAAAGCTTTTTGATCAGGATTCAGACAACCGTCAAGCAAAACCCTTCTTGCTTCTGGAATTACATCAAGCAGCGGAAAGCTAGTCGCGGGGTTCCTGGTTCTGTCAACTTCAATGGAACTACTTCTCAATCTAGCTCAAAAGCAGCAAATCTCTTTGCCACATTTTTCGAAGGCGTGTTTAGTAAAGCTTCTCCCGTTCAACGTCGGAACTCCTTTGAACAGATACCGGCCTATGACATTAGTTTGGCTTGCATACAGTATTTCTACGAACGATGTTCAGAAAGCTTTTGAAGATCTCGACACATCGAAAGGACCCGGAACAGATAGCCTACCTCGTTTATTTTTGAAGAAATTGCGCCACTACTCTTGCCATGCCCATCGCTGCAGTTTTCAACCGCTCGCTCCAGGACAGAACATTCCCAATTGCATGGAAAACGGCGTCCATAGTACCGATCCATAAGTCCGGAAGTTACACTTGTGTCGTAAATTATCGTGGAGTATCCATACTTTGCACTCTCAGTAAGGTTTTCGAAAAGCTAATTTACGCTGTACTATACAGAGCTGTTGCACCGATCATCTCCGTTGCTCAACATGAGCTCAGTGAAGCACCGTTCTACAACATCGAACTCAATGTGCTACGTTTCAGCGATATCACGTGAACTGGAAGCAAAGCGACAAGAGGATTCGGTTTATATTGACTTTGCGAAAGCGTTTGATGCAGTACCGCACAATTTCATCATTGGAAAAATAAGCCACCTAGGATTTCCAACATGGATCACTGAATGGCTCTATTCGTACCTGTCTAATCGCGATGCTTTCGTAACTGGTGAATTCAGTGCGTTTCAGGACATTCAACATACCATCTGGAGTACCCCAGGGCAGTGTTCTCGGCCCTCTTATTTTTATTATTTATGTGAATGACTTGTTTGAACTGCTTTCATCGTCAAAACTTTCATTCGCCGATGATCTGAAATTTTTCCGCGTAATTACTTCCCCGCCGATTGTGTTGAAGTTCAGGAGGATATAAACCGTTTGCTAACCTGGTGTAGTGACAACGGCATGCGCACAAACAACAAAAAGTGCAAAGTAATAGCTACACCCGCTGCAACAACGTTATTCTGCACCAGTATTATATCGGATCGGATTCTATGGAACGTGTAAGTTCTATCTGTGATCTGGGTGTTACGATTGACTCAAAGCTGAGGTACAATGAGCACATGAGCATCGTTATTGCTAAAGCATACACTGTGCTTGGATTTATATCGTCGTCATACTTCAGGCTTCACTGACGTTTAAAGGGTGTATTCGATAAAAATGGCACACACATATATACTCATCAAAATTAAACTGATTATCGGATTTTCATGAAATTTTCAGGGAATGAAGAACTACTAATAAGTTATGATTTACAAAATTTGTTTTATTCAATTTCGTCTCCCATCCCGAATGCCCGCACCTTCCTTTTCACTCCACCCATCAAATTTTGTACAACCGATTTTCCCAGTGTTTTTGTTGTTTTTACCCAAATTTTCTTCAATTCTAGCTCTGTTTTTATAGTTTTGGGATGTTTGCGAAGTTCCGTTTTCATAATTGCCCAGAATTTTTCAATTGGACGAAGTTCCGGTGAATTTGGTGGGTTCATATCCTTTGGCACAAAATTGACTCCGTTGGCTCGGTACCACCCAATACGTTTCGAGCGTAGTGGCAGGATGCTAGATCAGGCCAAAACAGAGTTGATCCTTTGTGCTTCTTAATGAATGGCAAGAGACGCTTCTTAAGGCACTCTTCCGTGTAAATCGCACCGTTTATTGTTCCGGAAGTGATGAAGGGAGCACTTATTTCACCACATCCGCAAATCGCCTGCCAGATTAGAAACTTCTTTGCAAATTTCGATAGTTTCTTCTTTCGAACATCCTCCGGAACATCGAACTTCGACTTGGCAACGAAATATTCTTGCCCAGGAAGTTGACGGAAGTCGGCTTTGACGTATGTTTCGTCATCCATCACGATGCAACCGGATTTGGTGAGCAGCTTCGTGTAAAGTTTCCGGGCGCGGGATTCCGCAGTGATGTTTTGTTTTTTATTCCGGTTTGGGGCTTTTGCACTTTGTAAACATGTTACCCAGCACGCTTCATGGTTTTCTGAACAAAACCGACTGACACCTTAGACTTTTTAGCGACATCTCGAATTGACATGTTTGGACGGTTCTTGAATTGTTGCACGACTTTCCTGGCCATTTTACTGTCCATTGGACCACTTTTACGACCACTCCCTTCCTTCCTTTGGACACTCAGACGCTCCTTGAAGGTTCTTATTACACGAGACACAGTTGTATTTGCAATTCCAAGCCTTTAGCAATCCACCGGTGGGACGCCCCTGGATTTTGATTGTGAGTGCACAAAATTTTCTCACGGACAATTTCTTGTTTCGACGACATGACTGGAACTACTGAATGTATAACTATGAAACTTGGCAGATGTAAATAATACACTATGGATAAGATCTACTCAAATTTCTTGGTTTTACTCATACGATTCAAAAGTTACAGAAGATTTTCTGTGTGCCATTTTTATCGAGTATACCCTTTATTGCCTTAAGACGCTTTTTTGCTCGCTAGTTCGCAGCATCTTAGAATACGCTAGAAAAGTTTCATGAGGTTTGCATTGCGTCGGCTCCCATGGAATGATCCAGTCAACCTTCCCGCTTATCCTGACCGATGCAAGTTCATTGATTTGGAAACCCTCTCAGCCAGGCGTATCAAACTGGAACGGCTGTTCATCTTCGACCTCATAATGGGCCATGTGGATTGTCCCGAACTCCTAGAACTAATTCCGCGGAACACTCCTCCTCGTCGGTTCCGAAACTCCCCATTACTGACAATTCCGTTTCACAGAACGAACTTCGGATTCAATAATTGTTGTGTTTGTGATCATTTAAGGATGTTAGTAACGAATTTGATTTTATTTTGTCTAAAAATGTGTTTTGTGTTAAATAAATAAATAAATTAATAAATAAATAAGCAATTTAGGTTGTTGGAAATTAATAGGAATTACAAATATTTATTCTCAGTTTCTTGATACTTCATTAAATCTAAACAAAATATTTTAATAAGGTAACAAATATTTTATTTTAATTCAAAAAAATTGTTCAAATGTTCAAAAATTGTTCAAAGTGTATATACCAAATCATTCTGTTCAGTCGTTATTAGCGTTCAAAAAACTTACACTTTTGGGAAACGCTCTCATTTTTCAAAATTTGACACCTTGTATGGAAAAGAGAAACGTAGTCCTACGTTAAAAAATCGAATCAAACCTTCAACTCCAGATTGGAAAACCAACACGATTACTGGCCACGCTATGAACTTAGATGCAGTTGGTCCTGATTGTGGAGATTGAAAAACTACAACGTGAGGAGACCATTCCATCTATTCCATGCAGTAACACTAATATTGTCGGAGCTACAGCACACATTATAGTAGACCTGTGAGCTAATAACATCAACTAAAGGGCGATACGGTCAAAATTTGGTCAATATTAACTTGACGTATTTCTTTCAATTTTGCATTTAAAAAACCTGAACAGCCCTCATTTTGAAGGTGTGTGTGTGTGTAGAATGTTGCTACTATTTTGATTTTGGAATTCACTCTTCAGTTGTCAAAATGCCGTCCAAGCAAGAAGAGCAGCGTATCAAAATCCGAGCTACTCGCACGCAAAGTTGGCAAAATCGCTAAAAGTTGCCAAATCAACCGTTACAAATGTAATTAAAGTGTTTGGGGAACGTTTGTCGACAGCCAGGAAGTCTGGATCGGGGGGAAATCGAAAACCGGAAGCCGCTGAGACGACAAAGAGAGTTGCCGTAGTTTCAAGCGAAACCCTAACCTATCTCTCCGAGATGCCGCAAATAAGCTGGGTGTATCGTCTACAATCGTGCATCGAGCCAAAAACGAGCTGGACTATCGACTTACAAGAAGGTAGTGACTCCAAATCGCGATGATAAACAAAATACGACGGCCAAAGCGCGATCCCGGAGGCTGTACACGACGATGCTGACGAAGTTTGACTGCGTGGTAATGGACGACGAAACCTACGTCAAAGCCGACTACAAGCAGCTACCGGGACAGGAGTTTTATACGGCAAAGGAAGGGGAAAGGTAGCAGATATTTTCAAGCACACGAAACTGTCAAAGTTCGCAAAGAAATATCTGGTTTAGCAAGCCATCTGTACCTGTGGCTTGAAAAGCAGCATTTTCATAGCTTCCGGGACTGTCAACCAAGAAATTTACGTGAAAGAGTGTTTGAATAAACGTCTGCTGCTTTTCCTAAAGAAACACGGTTGTTCCGTACTGTTTTGGCCGGATTTGGCATCTTGCCATTACGGTAAAAAGGCCATGGAGTGGTACGCCGCCAACAACGTGCAGGTGGTTCCCAAGGACAAGAACCCTCCCAACACGCCAGAGCTCCGCCCAATTGAGAAATACTGGGCTATTGTCAAGCGGAACCTAAAGAAGACCAAAAAAACTGCTAAGGACGAGCAGCAGTTCAAGGCAAACTGGCTTTCTGCGGCGAAGAAGGTGGACAAGGTGGCTGTACAAAATCTGATGGCAGGGGTCAAGCGTAAGGCCCGGCAATTCGGATTTGGAAAAGCGGAAGCCTAACTGAATATTTTTCCTGAATTTTATACTAATTGAACTTGAAAAAGAAATTTAATTTGATTTTTTAAATGAACGATTTCACCGATTTACATGCGTTTTCCCTTGACCAAATTTTGACCGTATCACCCTTTAGAGCAGAGTATATACTGAAAATATTTTTTCGTTAATTCTGTCTTGTACATTTCTTAAAAATGGTATTTGTAAATAGGACAAATTTACCGTTTATTGTATTAAACATTCGTATTGCATGTTTTTAAGATAAATTCCAGCATTACGAAATATGCGTACAGTTTATGAATTGTGTTTTGTATTAATTTAGAAAAGCATTAAACCACGATTAATTTAGAACCATATGTAAATATTACGGATGGTTTGTGCATGCTAGTAAGAGATTATCAAGCATTCTGTCGTGCGCACAGTTTTTCCAGAGGCTTTTCACCATAAGGTCGTGTCGAGTCTCGTTCGTCTTTCATAATAAAGTTTTATTATTTTGTGTTCATTGTAAATGTTTTCAGTATAAATTGCATATCGTTCAGCGGCCAAGTTAACGGACCAACTGATCGCAAAGTAAGTAAATAAATTACTTCTTCTATTTTTGTGTTGTTGTTGCTGAATGAAAGTCCCCCCGCAAATCACACACTTGATAGAGCATTCTGTAATCTGGTCTATGCTAATTGTGAAAATATAAAATTTGATTTTTTTTACAGGTAAGCACACAGAAATTGATTCAACATTATATGTTTACAAGTTTAGAAGCGGTTTCAACTCAAAGGTACAAAGTACGGTGGAAATCAGTGGATGTTTTGTATAATTATTTAACGTAATTGACTTTAAATTTCAGCAAACTAGAAGCGTATTGTCGGCATTCAGCAACTTAAAGCCGCAAGAGTCCCGATCTACCAACAGAAGTACTAATATAAGCAGTAGAATTTTTCTTATTGCAAAGCACGTTCCAGCGGAAAAACGAATTCGTAGTTCGTTACACTTTTTCATCAAGTTCCTTGCCAATGCAAAGCTGCGCTCTTCAGAGTTGTCGGATTCCAATTACATGTTTCAATGTTTCTTTCTAATTGAATAAACCAAGCCCCATATATTTAGCCGTCGTTTGCCTTCTACATATATTCACAAACAGTGTTTATTGCGGTTCACTGAATTCCTTACAAAACATTCGTCAGTTTCCATTTGGCTATCCTTTGTTTTGTAATATTTACGATTTTTTATTCGATCAGTACTAATTATATTAGTATTTTGAAAGTTTGATTAAACAGTGTGAGACAATCGTACATGGAGCAATGTTCTGTAATTTTTTCACGAAAGATTCGTATTCCATCATCGTATTTATCGTGTATTGTATGCATATAAGAAAGGAGACAAACGTGACGTCAAAAACTACCGGGGAATCACTAATCTGTCAGCTGCCTCTAAATTGTTTGAGATTATAGTGAGTGGTTTCATTCTCGAGCGCACCAAATGCTACATCTCTGGCGATCAACATGGTTTCATGCCTGGACGTTCGGTTACCACCAATCTCTTAGATTTTACCACGACCTGTTTTGATCAATTGGAGAAAGGGGCACAAGTAGACGTCGTCTATACTGATCTAAAAGCAGCGTTTGATACAATCAACCATGAAATTTCGCTGGCGAAGCTTTCAAAACTCGGCACATCGGAAAGATTGACATCATGGCTGTGCTCGTATTTAACAGACAGGGCTCTGCGAGTAAAACTTGATACAAGCACTTCCTGCTTCTTTACGAACTCGTCAGGTGTTCCACAGGGTAGCAACCTCGGACCGCTGCTGTTTGTTTTATACTTCAACGACGTATTGCTTCTACTAGAGATGGCTGCAGGCTTGCGTATGCTGATGATCTAAAGCTGTTTTTTGTGGTACGGACTGCCGAGGATTGTACTCGTTTTCAATCATTATTGGATCGATTCACTGATTGGTGCCGTCGGAATAAACTTATGATCAGCATTCCAAAGTGTATGGTAATGTCGTAATTACCGCATCAAGCAGCCGATTGTTTTCGACTATACCATCAATGGCGTCGTTCTACATAGAACCGACCAGTTCAGCGATTTAGGTGTTCTACTGGATCATAAATTATCGTTTAACCTCCACCGCTCTGCTGTGATTTCTAAGGCTAATCGCCAGCTAGGGTTTGTGTCAAAAATCTCAAGAGACTTCACTGACCCGTACTGCCTGAAAGCTCTCTACTGCTCACTGGTACGACCGATCCTAGAAAATGCCGCCTTGGTCTGGCTTCCTTATCAATTGACTTGGAGCTTGAGGATAAACAATACAGCGCAGGTTTATCCGGATGGCATTGCGTAATCTACCATGGCGTGATCCGCAAAATCTCCCGCCGTATTCAGATCGCTGCAATCTGCTGCAACTGCATACTTTGGAACGTCGACGGAAAAATCAACAGCGGTTTTTGTTGCTAAACTTTGAATGGAGAGGTCGACTGCTCGAGGCTTTCTCTCTCAACTGGATCATCCGAGTTCCTCCGAGAGCACTACGGAGTGGTACTCTTCTCCAACCCCGATTCCATCGAACAGCGTTTGGAAACAACGAACCTCTAACAGCTATGATGCGAGCGTTTACGACTTTCGAAGAATTGTTTGAATTTGGCGAATCTTCAGCTCACTTTTTGGCTCGTGTTTGTAATGCCCGTTTTATTTAGTTTTAAGTTTGTGTCATGTAGACAATAAGTCCGATGAACTAAATTGATTAAATAAATAAATAAATAAATAAATATAATTTCGTAAGCATACCAATGTCTCGTATAATCTACAATGTTCAAACATGTTCCAAACAAATCAATTTTGTTTGTTTATGATCTTTTCGTTTACCATACGAAATGAAATTAGTAAAACATCTGACAGATATGACGAAAATAGCTTTATATAAATTAACAAATTAGGTTCGTTGCTGAAAACAACGAACTTATTGATACATTGTACAATCGATTTCGTTGTATAAACTAAATTTTATTTTCAGTGTATGACAATTGCATGAGCACATGAAAAATGTACCATTCAAGAAACTGATCGAGGGGATCAAGGGGGTGACCCTTGATCAAAGCTATTCGTTTTATTTTAGAGAGCCAATTTGTTTAATCTGTTGTTTGTGTGTTACTTGGAAAATATTACTGAGATATGAATATATTATTGAAAAATATATTTTACAAAAAAAGTTCTCCAAAAATGCCTTCACAGAAAATTGGGGATAAAATGATCCGCTCAACCAATGAAACACAAATATTAAAGATTGATCAAAATACACATCATTTACAAGAATGTTCCCTCTGATTCAAATAACATTTGGTTTATCATATGAAATTGAAGGAAGGATTCACGAATCTATTCGCTGTTTTCTGCAATAAAATTTATTTGTATTATTTTTTAAACTACCGTCAGATTCAATGCCACAAGCGCAACTGTGAAAAGAACGATTTGATATAGATCGTGCAAATAATACAAAGAACTACGAATGTGTGGTTAGATATAAAACAGAAATCTTTCTCTAGGAAAAACGTAATAATCCATAAAAGAAACAAAACTGAACGTCCTCAAAAAAAACGTGACAATAGGGTGGGGGGGGATGTCTAAAAAGACACTTTTTTTGCGGGACATAATTAATGGATGTTCCCTTATACATATTTTTTCACACTTCGACGGGTAACGCCTATTACCTGGTTAAATTTTTCCTACAAAACGATGCATTTGTAAAGAAGCGTCATAACTATAGAAAAAAAGACTCACTATGTGCTTAAAACTACATAAATCATTCAACCTATCACCGCCTCATCACCATGCACCTCCGATGAACTCCTGTTTCAGAAACACATAAGAAAGTGATAAAGTGTTTTCATTTTTCTCTCATCCATTTTGCCTCCAGCTTCATCCATTCCCGCCAACCGCCTTCGGATGCTCGGACCTCTGTTATTATTTTTTCATGCACTTTTCTTCTTTCTCGGGGCCATCCAAATCTCCAGAAGCTGGTCAGTCGTGTGTAGCCCATTATCTGACATCATTACCGCTATCATCTAGCAATCGTGATTGCTGGGGCACCTCAAGGTGTTACAGCATCTTTGAAAATCCGTGCCAATGGCAAAACTCCCACCCCGCCCCGTGTCGTGCCCAGTTGGCCAACGGAGTTCATCATTACGTCAATTTGGCTCGCGTTTGGCGTGGATTTTTCTTTCGCCACTCTCGTTTTCATTCATAACGCGGTGGAAAATTATGACCGGATCAGATGTGGTACACTTTTTGTTTTTGCGTGTTCAAATTATGGGGTTCCCTTTTTTGATGACACTGCACCTATTGATAATGTACTAATGGCGTGAAATAGGCGCATAATGAGCATGGGGGGCAAAATAAGCATCATTAGTTTCACCAAAGTCACACATTTATCAATGAAATTTCAAATGTCAATCGCTAAAGAATGTACCGAATATACTATTTATGAATTACCTAGCTCGAATATATCTTTTAATTGCAATATTTCGGAAGATAAATCTTGTTTTTAGCGAATGAAATTATTTTACGAAATCTGTGATAAAATTTCCAACCGTTTTCTTTTGGAGAAGGTTTTAAGTTTCCCTTTTTTTAAATAGCATTAGGGAAGGTCCATTAATTATGTCACGCAGTAAGGGGGAGGGGGGTTTGTGAAAACGTGACGATCCATACAAAAAAATTGGAGGTCCATACAAAAAACGTGACAAGGGGGAGGGGGTTAAAAAAGGCAATTTTTGCGTGACGTAATTAATGGACGTTCCCTTATACATACTTGGCACAAAATTAAATTGGGGTAAGGGGATGTAATGTCAGCCTAGCTCTTTCATTCACCCTATGTATCAAATATGTCATTGATTCACCAATAATCAACAAAATCATGTTGCTATCAGGATGACCTAAATATTCCGAAGTAACCAAAACACTATTATTCAATTTATAGTTTATCACTTCCACGTAATTTGGCGTTTATTTTTAGAATGCAACGTCAATTTTTTAATGCAATTGTTTTGTTTGTATTCTCCATACGTGGAGTTATGATGTAGAAGGAGAAGTTCGGTCATAACCTACTGCTTTATCCAAGCCCTTCGCTCAATTTTCAATACTTCTATTCAATTTTCATAACCTGCCATACACTGAAGGAAATATCAGCACTTTTTCTTCATATCTTTCATATGTAGCAAAAAACATTAATGTGCACTCTTGGTGCCTCATGGTGATGAGCGAACTTCTGCTTCTACATCATAATCATTACTCTACGTATGACAAACAAACATAATAATTGAATTACCTTAATATAAGACTGTTCCAGATGGAAGTTTGTGTATATTCAAACATCCCGTAATATGTATTTCCAAAAGAATCATTTTGATTTAAATTAACGATTTAATTGGCGTTTGTTCTCCAAGTCACCTTGCGCACTCTACATTGATAGAGTCGAAAGTGCTATGTAATGTAATTTTTATTTGATATACTTAAATGTGCATTATTCCAAGCTGCTTATTATACCCATAATCCCCCCTTGAACGGAGTAGATATGCGGTAATTTTCAATTTGCTATTCACATCAATTTAGAAATGGGCTGGAGCAATTAAGCTTATAGGTCAAGTAATTTGCATTTTTACAGCCCATCGAAGTTTAAATAAATGACCAGTGGCATTTAATGGATTGTATGGCCAACAATGTATGGAAATATGCAAATGGCAAATGTGGTTATGGTGATGATACAATGCAGTTAAGGTGAACATACAAAGCACACAGTTAAGAAATGGAGTATCAATTTTCTCGCTGTTTGTTGTGAGGGAGATGAGATTTGTGCACGTTGAGGCTTACTTGTATCTTCACCTTAAGCAAATTATTTTGATCATATTCAAAACAATTCAACATTGCAATTGGATCATTTCCGATCGAATATGTGACAAGTGGGCAATCAGTTGAATTGTTGACAACGAGCAATTAACATGAAATTACAAATCGGTTAAATCTTGATACATTAAAAAAAATCACTAATTTATTGTTCTTATTTTGGCCTCGAAACAAACCTGTTTACGTTCCTGTATGTTTTTCTTCGTTTGATTTTATCCATAATCCATCAACAAGCAGCGAATTAAACTTTAGATATCTATAAGTTTGCATTATGGATTTTTGCCAAAATAAATCAGTTTGAATTTTATTTAATGGCCTTATGATATATTAAACCGATTTATTATGTATGTTCATCGGTTCTGGGATGGTGAAAGAAACTAACATCCATTGAATTATGTTTAATCTTACATTTATTTTTACATAATAGGCCAACCAATATACACTGACGGGCAACATAAAGTGCCCATCTCATTATTTTTTTTAAATTTATCTCATTTATTTGGAGGAAGCGGTTGGGAAAATTCTACTGGAACAAAAAAACGTTCGGATCAGTGGTGGATCGCCCACGCAGAGAAAGGATGCGTAAAACGGATACAGGAGCGAACACCAAGATCATGCGTGAAGTCAAGAAAAACCCAAAAGTAACTGTCCGTGAGATCCAGGAAACCCTTCAGCTGTCAGTTCTGGTCGAACTGTTCGTCACCGTCTTTTAACACAGGGGCTGATCTACAAAGTTCCCGGAAGCGCCCATTTATCAGCAAGGCCAACAAAGCCAAACGTCTCAGGTTTGCTATTAAGCATGCTGATAAGCCCGTAGAGTTCTGGAAAACGGTTCTCTGGACGGACTAATCGAAATTCGAGCTTTTTAATCGAAAGCGGCGGATTCGTGTGTGGTGGTGCAGATCGGGTGAGAAGATTTAGAAGCGCCACATCCAAGGCACGGTGAAGCATGAAGGAGGAAATGTGATGGTCTGGAGGTAATTTTCGTGGAGTGGAGTGGAGTGGGTAGCCTCGGTAAAATCGACGGGATGATGACGGAAGATTCCTACATCAACACCCTGCGTGAAAATCTGGAGGTTTCGATGATCCAGACGAGTCTTGAAGAAAAGTTCGTATTTCTACAAGACAACGACCGAAGCATACTGCCAAGAAGATCAAGTCTTTCTTCCGGTCTTTTCGGATCAAACCGCTGGAATGGCCTCCACAAAACCCGGACCTAAACTTCATCGAGAATTTGTGGGCGATTCTAGATGCCAGGGTTGACAAAACTGGTGTAACCAATAAATTGAACTATTTTGAAGCTTGAAGCACGTCTGGGAAGACCTTGATCCACAGCACCTAAGGAACCTGGTGGAGAGCATGCTGAAGCACCTCGAGAGCTCGAGAGTGTCCCTGATACTCGGACGACACACATCACTCAATCCATCGTTGCTTTGATCAACCGCGTCAGTTTTTTCCAGAAATCCATATTCGTGCATGATTTTCCATAGCTGGTCTCGATCGATTGTATCACACGCTGATTTGAAATCGATGAAAAGATGATGTGTGGGCACGTTGTATTCGTGACATTTCTGCAGCACTTGCCGAATCGCGAAAATCTGGTCCGTAGTTGCGCGGGCACCCATGAATCCCGCTTGATATTGCCCGACGAACCCTTTGAAATTGGTGACAGGTGGCGGCATAGTATTTGGGAGAGCAACTTGTAGGCAGCGCTCAGTAGCGTGATCGCACGATAATTGCAGCAATCTAGCTTGTCGCCCTTTTTATAGATGAGACATACTTTTCTCTCCAGCCAATCCTCCGGTAAACATTCCTCCTCCCAAATCTTGGAAATCTCTGGCCAGTGCTTCACCACCGTATTTCAGTAGCTCGCTTGGGAGTTGGTCAACACCAGCGGCTTTATTGTTTTTCAACCGACCAATTTCCTCTTCAACTTTCTGAAGGGTTGGGATCGGGGTTCTGTCATCTTCTGCGCGTGTTCCTAGATTAATTACCGAGCCACTTTCGTTCGCTGTAACATTACCGTTCAGGTGCTCGTCGGAGTACTGCTTCCACCTTTCAATCACCTCACACTCTCCTGTGAGAGGGTTGCCATCCAGCTCTGCACGTATCAGCTTGTGGTACGTAGCCTTTGCGCAATTCCAGGCAAAGAAGGTGTCCAAATTCCCGAATACATATTTAATTCGGCTGGCCATATGTAGTTGTGGTCGAAAATCTGAAAGTTTCGTCTCTACCGGCATGTGTACGGGAAAGAATGTCTGCAAAAGCGGTTGCTATCTTTTATGAGAAGCCTCTCCAGCTCTGTTTTGGTCTGATTTGGCCGCTTGTCACTATGCAAAATTCACCTTGGAATGGTATAAGGAACAAGAGGTCAAATAAATGCCAAAAACAGCCAATCCACCATGCTGTCCAGAATTTCCTCCAATAAAGAAGTACTGGGCTCTAGTTAAGCGGAAACTCTTGGAAACTAAGAAGAAAGCAAATGGTACCGATGATTCCAAGAGAAGATGCAAAATCGTCACGGTGGGCGTATCCAAGGATACCGTACGGAACCGGATGGTTGGTGTAACACAGAGGGTTGTAATTCAGAAAGCTCGAGAATTTTTCAGAAAGAAGGAGTAAAACCTTAATCAACTGTTTCTAATGTAGATATAAATGTGAAATTAACAATCGGTTATGTCAAATTATGTATGCATTTTTTTCTGTTTCTATTATTTCGGTGTCCGAAATTTAACGTGATCAGGCTTTAAAATCATTAGATTC
>JASCZW010017811.1:0-16465 GCA_034211315.2 Aedes japonicus
GCTCATTCATTCGACGATTGCAGTACGGTACGGTTGGCACACCAGGAGGACAAGCAGCAACCAGGAGGACAAGCAGCAACCAGGAGGACAAGCAGCAACCAGCTAGTAGCTAGCAGTAAGCCGAGTAAGCGAGTGGTATCGCCCTCGCTTGTCAGCATCAACCTACACCCACAACAGCAGCCGGTGGTCGGCTGACTGGTTCCCGTAGCTGCATCCGACAGTAAACCGAGTAAGCGAGTGGCATCGCCCTCGCTTGTTGGCAACGAACGAAGTCCGCAACAACACCCGGCGGTTGGCTGACTGGTTCCAGTAATCCGGTATGGCGGATTTACCTGGCTTCGACAATTCGGTCGGTCGCGACAATGGTGCAGATAAAGAACCTACGGCTCCACCAAAGTAAGTATTAAAGTGTTTAAAGGTTGATACTAAGAAGGGGCTCCGGTGGATATAGACGGAGTACCTAACCATTTCAAGCATCCGGTAGGAAAAGACGGAGAGCAAAAAAAAAAAAAAAAAAAAGGCATACTCTGATGGAGAAAGGCAGAGTTTTGCAATGAATGAGGCTAACTGAGGATTGGCAGAGACGAAATTAAACTTGTTTGCGAAGATAGATTTATAATAGAGAACTATTTCGATTTTTTTCATTGCAGAAAGATCTCCAGAAAACGAATTCTGAGAGAATTGAAAGCTGCTGTCGAAAAGAACAATGCGTTGCGTGAGCAAGTTATACAGCTCACCGCTGATACAGATCAGGGTCTTAGAAGTTCACTTTATCAGGTATCAAACACGACACGAGATGAATCAATCCAATCTCAAATGAACAGCTGGACATTAGGTTCCTTAAACATTCCAGAGTGTGTTCCATCAGCAGGCGAAGTCGAGATAGACAAACAAGCGTTTGAGTATTGGAAAGACATACTTGTTTCTTCCCTTCAGCTTGTCAACGCAGCCGATGAACAGACTAAGTACGGAGTGTTTAAGATTAAATCTGGACCAAAGCTACGTGAAATATTCCGAGCAACATCTACTACCCCGGGAATGCCTGATGAACAGAACGAACCATTTTCCAACGCTATTGCTCGTCTCGATGAATACTTCGGATCTCGGACCTACACGCTATCGCAACGTGGGAAACTCATGATGATGAGTCAGCTGGATTCAGAAAGCAGCATCAATTTTGTCTGTCGTGTAGGATCAGCTGCAAAAGTGTGTAATTATGGTCCAGACGAAGAAATGGAAGCCGTGGTAAGGGTCATCACGAAGAATGCAAATGATTCCAGAGTACGAGTATTAGCTCACCGTAACTGGGTCAAACAAGGGTCAATGAAAGACCTTATTGACCTTGTACGTGACCGTGAGGTTGAGAAATCAAATGAAGAAGCGTTCCAAAGAACCCATAATCCCCAACGTGACACCATAAAGGTATCGGCAGTTTCACAAGATCGAACAGAATTTCGAGGACATCGTGAGCCATTCAACTCCAACTGGCATGCCACAGGAAGTTACCGCGGAATCCATCGTAATGGAAGAGGCGGGCATGGAAATTTACGAGGAAATTTCCATCAGCAGGTGGTTACAAATTGTTGGCGATGCGGTAGCGTTTTTCACCGGGCGTCTACATGCTTCGCAATCGATAAAAACTGCCGAGTATGTGGACGGATGGGTCACATTGCGCGGGCCTGTGCTTCTCGCGGTGGTTCCAACCAGCCGAACAACCAGACGAGGGGAGTGAAGCGCCTTGCAGATCAGGATGATTCGGGCGTTGAGAAGAAAATTGCAGCGATCGAAGATACAAAAGCCGAACCACTTGATACCAAGGTACGCGAGGACGAAGACATTCAATGAACAATTTGTTGAAGTTTCTTTTATATATAAACGTTTTGTACTGAATTTAACATTTTTATTTTCTTCTTTGACTAAATTTGAATAAATATACTGCATTACAGAAATCGCGTTTTGAATCACTGCAATTACAGAAAGCCGAAGTACACAATACTACACATGTCCAACGATTGAACAAGCCATCACGAACGAACGAAATAGTTTACAAAAACAGCGCTACAGTAGAAGCGGAAGTAGCAGGTGTAAGGGTCGAGTTTTTGATTGATTCCGGTTCTCATGTTAATACTATAACAAAAACGATGTTTGATGAAATTCTGGCCAACAAGAAAGCAGCTTCCAAGATCCTTGCCTTGCGTTATTCCACTGACAAACCCTTGAAGGCATACGCAACTAATGATCAGATAAAGGTGATTGCCAATTTTTATACGGAGTTATTTATCTCAGAAGATAGACCAGTTATGGTCGAAAAGTTTTATGTTGTGGATGAATCAAGAGCGCTTTTGGGCTTCAACACCGCAATAAGGTATTGCGTCCTTGACATTGGTCTAGATGTCCCAATACGCCACCATCGGTTATTGTCCAGCATATGTGATAGGAATCTCGTTAATTATGCCCAAGAACTATCAATTTGTAACGAATTTCCGAAATTCAACATTCCGGCCGTATCATTGAAATACGATAAACAGATGCCTCCAGCCCGGAACGTGTATACGCATATTCCAGCGTCATTCAAGGAAGCCACAAAACAGAAACTTAACAATCTACTGTCAAGTGGAATCATTGAGGAAGTGACAAGTGATATGGATCGGTCGTTTTGTTCTTCACTATTGGTAGTACCGAAAGGTAAAGATGACATTCGTCTGGTCATAGACCTCAGAGGACCGAATCGTTGTATATACAGGACACCTTTTAAGATGCCTACGTTTGAGTCGATAGTAATGGAACTACATGGGGCTCAGTGGTTTTCCACGATAGACCTCACAAGCGCGTTTCATCATATAGAGTTGAACAAAGACTCACGCCACCTGACCAACTTTTTCGCTGGAGATGGACTCTACAGATACTGCCGGCTACCTTTTGGGCTTTCTAACGCTCCGGATATATTCCAGGAAGTGCTTCAAACGATTGTACTCGCTGGATGCAAAGGGGTCGTTAATTACTTAGACGATGTCATGATTTTCGGAAGAACCAAGGAAGAACACGACGAAAATTTGACCAAAGTACTGGAGTGTTTCAAAAACCATAACGTCAAAATCAATGAAGAAAAATGCTCATTTGGAAAACGATCAGTGGATTTTCTGGGATTCATTGTCTCTAATGAAGGATGGAAGATAGAAAATGAAAAGATTGCAGCGATACAGAATTTTAGAGCCCCAGAAACTTTGGCTGAAGTTAAAAGTTTCCTAGGTTTAATCAATTTTGTCGAAAGGTTTATCCCACAAAGAGCAGATAAAACTTGGCGACTTCGTGAGTTGGCAAAAGCAGACGGTTTTTATTGGAATCAAGGATTGGACGAAGAATTCAACTACGTGCGAACAAAAGCGTGGAAGACTATCAAAACATTGGGATACTTCAGAAGAGAGGATCGAACGGAACTCTACGTGGATGCCTCTCCTCACGGCTTAGGAGCAGTCCTGGTACAGTTTGACGGCAATTCAAAGCCAAGGGTGATCGCTTGTGCTTCCAAAACTTTAACGGAAACTGAGCGAAAATATCCTCAGACCCAAAGAGAGGCACTAGCAATGGTATGGGGAGTCGAAAGATTTTCCATGTATCTCATGAGTTGCAACTTTACAGTGAGAACTGATGCCGAATCAAACGAATTTATTTTTGGGGGATTGCACAGGATAGGAAAAAGGGCAGTAACTAGAGCAGAATCATGGGCATTACGGTTACAACCATATAATTTCAAAGTATGCAGTATACCAGGAGAAATGAATGTGGCGGATGCACTCTCAAGACTAGTTGATCAATCACAAGCATCTGAGTCATTTGAAGATGGAGCTGATGAGAAGCATTTACTTTACTTCATTGATGCGGGCGCTATGGAAATCTGCTGGGATGAGATAGAGTTTCACTCCGAAGACGATAGTGAATTAACAAAAGTCAGGACGTCGATTAAAACTGATCAATGGGAGAATGGATTGAAAAAATTTGAATCTGAAGCAAAGGAGCTGTCTGTACTTGGAAACATGGTGTTCAAAGGTGATAGAATTGTGCTCCCTGATGCTTTAAGGACAAAGGCAATTCAATCAGCTCATCAGGGACACATGGGAATCGGATCAACCAAAAGGATATTGCGACAACACTTCTGGTGGCCAGGAATGAGTAGATCAGTAGAGATCTTCATTAAGAACTGTGAGACTTGTCTTTTGCTTTCAAAAAAATCCACCGATTCCTTTAACCAGTAGAGAACTCCCAAACGGCCCATGGGAGATTCTTCAAATCGATTTTTTACCGATAAAGAGTTTGGGTTTGGAGAATTTCTCGTAGTGGTTGACACCTACTCACGTTATTTGCATGTGTTGGAAATGCGATCCATGGATGCGGAATCGACCATCGAAGCACTTGAAAAAATATTTGCTACATGGGGCTACCCGCTAGTTCTCCAAAGTGGCAACGGGCCTCCGTTCCAAAGCGACAGATTCGTAGAAACCTGGGAAAACAAAGGCGTTAAGATCCGCAAGTCAATCCCTCTAAGCCCACAATCCAATGGAGCTGTTGAACGTCAAAATGAAGGCATAAAGAGAGCACTGGCAGCATCAAGATTGGATCATATAAATTGGAAGGTTGCGTTGAACAACTATGTGCATATGCACAATAAAGTACGGCCCCTCACCAGACTCGGGGTAACACCATTCGAGTTACTTGTTGGCTGGAAACATAGAGGCATGTTCCCAGGCCTATGGCAAACTAATAATCAAACCAAACTGGATAGTGAAGACGTAAGAGAAGGACGCATTTTCCAAGCTTGACAGTAAAAAACATGCGGATATGCGGAGAGGAGCTAAATATTGTGTTATTACCATTGGAGACAAAGTGGTCCTAGCACAGTTTAAACGTATCAAATCAGACCCCACTTTTGGACCGGAAAAATTTACAGTAATAGCCAGAGATGGGGCAAAATTGATCGTCAAAAGCGATCGGGGCGTCACATACTCGAGAAATGTAGCAGACGCCAAAAGGGCTATCGACGATTACAATACATCTGACATGCCAAACCTACATAATGATGTTCTGAATGATGCACAAACCACCATAACTGGTAAGATTCTTAGCGATCAGTATTAACAATTAAACAGTAATTTATTGCCAATTTTATTAGATGATCCTCTACAAGATCCCACGACGCAGTTCCAAGCCGGTTACAAAAACTTGACTGAATCGGTTGCCACAGGATACTCTGGAATCGATCAACCATTGCACAAACAAGGTGTGCGGATCCAATCTGAACATGGAGACCCGTCCGGATCACGTCCTAGAAGAGAAAGAAGAATCCCAAACAAACTGAAAGATATGATTTTGTTTAACATATATGATTAGAGAGTAGAGGTAAGATGGGATGTAGAGATAGAACTGAAATAAGAATTAACTAACATTGATATTGTAACAATCATTGTACAATAAAGCCCTAAGAACTTGCGAAAATTAAATCTGTCTTGTATTCTTACATCAAATAAACAGAAAAAAAGGTAAAGAAGAAAAACACCAATCAGCAATAAATCTCCCTTGTTGAAATCTGCTTTGCGCTCATTGGTTAGAAAAAAAAGGAGGGAAATGTTCACCCGCAAACTTGTGCTCACCGGGTATAAATATGAGCACACCGGTCATGCACGCTCATTCAACGCTCGGCATACTCTGTGGCGAAACCATACGGACAACAAAAACGGCAACCTTCTGGCTAACTACCTTAGCTTGGGTAAGTGTGCCATTCACTTTCCGGACGATCCGACCTTTTTATCCCCAGCTGGAAGAACCTCCACCTTGGATGTGTTTCTGTCCGACTTGGCACTGTCAAAGCCGGTCACACATCACGAGCTAAGCTCCGACCACTACCCGGTGGTGTGCGAACTGGACTGCAATCCAACACCAGCCCCGCTGACGATGAGACGGGATTACCATCGGGTCAACTGGGTGGCTTTCAGTCGCCTGGTAGACTCTCGTCTTCCCGAGAACCCAGACGTATCCACCGTCGAAGCCATCGACCACCAACTGGGTGTATTCGAGCACGCCGTACACGCCGCAGAGGAAGCCTGCATCCACTGGGTACCGGTGAGGCGGCAATACACCACAATTGACCCCTACACTCGGCAGCTTATCCAGCAGCGAAACACCGTCCGCCGGCAATTCCAACGAACCGGATGCCTGATGAAGAAAGAAGAGCTCTCCATCCTCAGCCACCTGATTAGGGACCGAATGGAGACCATCAGGAACATGCAGTTCGCCAGCAGCATCGCCCAAATGAGCGACCACTCCCGGCCATTCTGGAAGGTGGCGAAAGTTTTAAAGCAGAGGCCGAAAGCAGTCCCACCATTGAAGGACAACACCGGTAGCATTCTGGTATCTCCGTCGGAGAAGGCCAACGCCATCGCCAACAAGCTCGTCGAAGCGCACAACCTCGGTGCCAGCATGGCGAGTCCCCACGAAGCTACCGTCCAACGAACCATCCGCCGGCTCGATGAGCATGTCGACGCCGCTCCATTTGTCGGCATCGTGACGGAGAACGATGTTCGTGCTGCAGTGAAACGCGGCAAAAATATGAAGGCCCCGGGAATGACGGCATTTTCAACCTGGTGCTGAAGAAGCTTTCCGGTAAGGCGTTCCGCTTTCTGGCGGGAATCTTCAGCAGATGCTTCCAGTTGGACCATTTTCCGACGAGGTGGAAGGTAGGGAAAGTTATCCCTATCCTGAAACCTGGAAAGGACCCGACTGCCCCTACAAGCTACCGGCCTATCACGTTGCTGTCGGCTGTTAGCAAACTGTTCGAGCGGCTCATCCTCCAGCGGCTGATGCTGCACGTCGACGAGAACCACGTCATAATACCGGAGCAATTCGGTTTCAGACGGGGTCACTCTACCGTCCACCAGCTGGTCCGAGTGGAAAATATCATCCACCGCAACAACGCACTTTCCACCAACACGGCCATGGTTCTTCTGGATGTGGAGAAGGCCTTCGACAACGTCTGGCACGACGGCTTGATCCACAAGTTGGTACAGGCGAACTTCCCGAGCTACCTGACGAGGATGGTAAGGAACTATCTAACCAACCGTTCCTTCACAGTATCGCTTGCAGGAGCATCGTCCACACTCAAACCGATCCCAGCCGGTGTGCCCCAAGGTAGCCTTCTGGGTCCCATCCTGTACAATCTGTACACCTCAGACGTACCCCAGCTTCCAGCTGGCTGCATCCTGGCGCAGTACGCGGACGACACTGCAATCATGGCCAACGGACGAATGCCAAAGAACTACCGGTCCAGGTTGCAACAAGGCGTAACAGCGTACGTGACGTACCTCAGCAGCTGGAAAATAAAAGTGAACGAAGGCAAAAGTCAAGCTATCCTGTTCAGACACAGACCATCACCGAAGCTTCTACCTCCACCCGACTGCTTCATCCGGGTAAACGGATGCCCCGTTGATTGGATGGATGACGTCCAATACCTTGGGGTCACCATCGACAGCAAACGGAACTACCGTGCTCACACTGACAAACTGCGGAACAAATGCATCGGTCTGCTGAAAGCGCTTTATCCGTTGGTAAGTCGACGGTCCCGGCTATCGCAGCGGAACAAACTGGCCGTCTTCAAGGCAATTATCGCCCCGGTGATGAACTACGCCATGCCGGTGTGGGGAACTTGTGCAAAAACCCACATCCAGAAGCTACAAATCGTCCAAAATCGGTTGCTCCGATTGATCCTCGACGCCGCGCCCAGGACGAGAACCAGCGAGCTCCATCGTGCCGCCGAATTCAGGACAGTTAAAGACCGCATCGAAATGTCTATCGATGCACTCATGGACAATTGCCGTCACTCCGAGAGCCCGCTCATCCGAGCGATAGCAGACTAGGACAAATTATCAAATTATTAGGTTAAGTAGGTTATCAAATTAAAACTACATTGCTATGCAAGCAGACAAACACACAAAACCACCTGAAAACAAACAACCATCATCGATGTAAACGAAACGTAAAGGTTGAAAACATTCATTTGTAACTCACTTAAAAACGCATATGTTTAATACACAAACTGAAAAATAAAGATTAAATTAAACGGTAAAAAAAAAAATTAAATTAAACATGCACGCTCATTCATTCGACGATTGCAGTACGGTACGGTTGGCACACCAGGACGACAAGCAGCAACCAGGAGGACAAGCAGCAACCAGCCAGTAGCTAGCAGTAAGCCGAGTAAGCGAGTGGTATCGCCCTGCTTGTCAGCATCAACCTACACCCACAACAGCAGCCGGTGGTCGGCTGACTGGTTCCCGTAGCTGCATCCGACAGTAAACCGAGTAAGCGAGTGGCATCGCCCTCGCTTGTTGGCAACGAACGAAGTCCGCAACAACACCCGGCGGTTGGCTGACTGGTTCCAGTAATCCGGTATGGCGGATTTACCTGGCTTCGACAATTCGGTCGGTCGCGACAGAAACCTTATAGCAGTTAAGAGGGAACAAATACAAAAATGTGCTACTTACCCTTACGCTGCTGTTGTGTTTGCTTTGTCTTTGCCGGTGTCTTCTGTTGTTTGTATACAAAGCACCGGTTACTGACGGGCTTTAGATGAGGCGATGACCGTCACTGCTGGTAGGAAGGTAATGATGTAATGACGGTATCGGCTGATAGATGAACAGCACATCCGTTGGACTCGGCCGGGAATGTCTACTTCCCTAACTCCACTAATTTTAATGTGCACTACAATTACCGCGTAGTTTATAGCGGAATTTTGGACATTCGAACCGCCTATGCCATATTTCACCGCATGTAAAACAATTTCCGGGAAATCCTGGTTTATTCTTGGCTCTGAACGATCCTGTTGTAGGTTCACCGTGAGCCAAAAAATTCATTTCATACAACCTGTCCTGATTTTGCTGCAAGAATGGCTTCACCATTAGCTGTTCCAAGAATCGAATCACATCCTTTTCGTTCTCGTCTCTTCCGCCAACGACCGTGCCTTCAGAATATGAATCTTGAGTTCTTCGTCTTTCAAAATTTCCAGTGCCGGTGTTTCGGTGTCGTACGATGCTGTCCGTGTCATAAACAGCTGACTGATGACATCCTTATCACACATCTTCGAGCCTGCATCTCAACTGTTGAACGACTTGATTGATAATGATCAAGAGTGTATCTAGGTGTAATAAGGGAACTTAAAACTGGCCTCCGGACGCGACTTTGCGGAAACGCCGACCTTATTGACGACATCTCGTCTGTGTTGCAGTTATTTCATGTTTGCCATTTGTAGAACTGAACGGACAAACGCTTCGGAAGCTTTCAAATTTACGTGTCATTTTCCATAGGTATCCGCTTTGCATGTTATGAACTCGCTTTGTTGATCCTTTAGTGATTTTCAGGTCCAAGCAAAGCTCAAAGCTGGTATCCTTCCATCCTCGATTCGTCTTAATCCAAACCTACTGTGGGAACCGATAGGAGATTTCCGCGATTTAATAAATCGAAACGTTTGATTACTTCTAACAACGTGTTTATTTCTTCTTGCTTCAAAACAGACTAAAAATCCAACATGGTCGCTTTCGATACAGGGATGTAATCAGGTGCGCACTGCAGTCCAGTGTTGGCAGTATGCACCACATAGTCCCCTCCAATTACACCAAGAATCTAACCGTAAGTCCCTATTTTGTAATTTTGGTTTCCTGATTTGCTAGCGGATGCTCACTTATTCCTTGATCACAAACGAAGGCTGGTTTCAACCGATCTATCGAAATCCTCTGAACCTTCCCATTCATCCTTACGTCCATGTACTTCTCATACCGCTTCACCACTGGAAATGGTCCTTCATATGGTTGCACCAGAGGCTTCTTGTCTGCATCGATCCTGACGATGACGTGACTGCACTTGTTGAGCTCAGGATTAAGGAAAACGGTTGGCTTGGTCATGGTGAGCAGGATCGACTGGTTTCAGCTTACTAAATGTAACCTTCAATTGCTGCGCAAAGTCCGTTCTACAGACATCTTCATTCGAACATTCTAGGAACTCCCCAGGAATTCGCAACGCTTGTCCATACACCAATTCCGCAACCGAACAATCAAAATTGGATCGAAAAGACGTACGCAATCCAAGCATTATCATCGGTAATTGATCACACCAGTGCTTCGAATCGACAGCCATTATTGCAGCTTTCAGAGTTCGATGGAATCGCTCCACAAGACCATTTGATTGTGGGTGGTACGCCGTTGTTCGGATGTGCTTGGAACCCATCGCTTTGCCTAATTCACGAAACAGTTCGGATTCAAACTGTCTTCCTTGGTCAGTAGTGACAGTTTCAGGAACGCCAAAACGAGAGATCCAAGCAACGCACATGGCACGCGCCACAGTCTCAGTAGTCATGTCTTGAAGTGGTACCGCCTCGGGCCATCGAGAAAAACGGTCGACGATTGTTAGAAGATAGCGGTTGCCATTCGATGGAGGCAGCGGTCCCACAAGGTCGACATGAACATGACGATAACGACTGCTCGGTAAAGGGATATTCTGCAGAGGAGCCACTGTGTGATGGTGAATCTTGGATCGCTGACATTGTAGACAGTTTTGAACGAAAAATTTTACATCCTTGTTCATGTTTTTCCAAACGAACCGATCCGCTAGAAGGTGACGAGTGGAATGTACACCTGGATGGGCCAGACCATGAACGTGTCGAAGAACCACGTCGCGATGTTGAGGTGGAACGTATGGTCTTAGCTTGTTCTGTGACACATCACAGTACAGCGGCTTCGATGCTAGAGTCGTCTGACGTAATTCCAGTTTCAATGCACAACGCGAACCAAGAAGGCTTTTAAGCTCGTTGTCATCAACTTGATCAGCAGCGATTTTGTCGTAGTCGATCGGCGTGGGAAGGAGATCGTTTCTGTTCTGGATAAAGCGTCCGCTACCACATTGAACTGTCCGCTGATATGACGAATATCGTTTGTAGAACTCCGAGATAAACCGTAGGTACCGCTCTTCATGTGGAAGACGACTGCTTGGACTCGAAGCTAGAGCATGTGTCAACGGCATATGGCCGGTGTAGATAACAAATCTCCTTCCTTCCAGCATATGACGAAAATATTGAACAGACAATTTCATCGCCGTCAGCTCTCGGCCGAATGTTGAATATTTCACTTGAGCAGGAGAGAATTTTTCCGAATAGAAGCCCAGCGGAACCCAGTTGCTTCCATTGAATTGCTGTAGCACAGCCCCTGCTGCAGTATTCGATGCATCGATGAGTAGACTCAATGGTTTCGAGGAATCCGGATAATGTAAAAGTGTAGTTGCCGCTAGAGAATCTTTGCATTGATCGAACGCTTTCCTGGCATTATCGGTCCAAATTATCTTCCGAGAATCGTTCTTTTTGTTCCCAGGAATAAGGTTCCGAAGATCAGCTTGTAGATCGGATGCATGCGGAATAAACCTCTTGTAGCAGTTCAGTAACGCAAGGAACCGTCTCAATTCTTTCACGGTGGATTGGATTGGAAAATCGGTAACTGCCTTGACTCGATCCGACAAGGGGAGGATTCCATCTCCGTTCACCACGTACCCAAGAAAGTTGACACTACTTTTTGCGAAGCAACTTTTTGCCACGTTAATAACTACCGTACGACTTCAGTCGTTGAAATACGGCCCGCACATGATTATAGTGCTTTTCGGGTGAACTTGATGCAATACAAATATCGTCTACAAAGACCACAACAAAATCCATGTCGCTGAATACTCTGTCCATGAACCTCTGAAACGTTTGGCTAGCATTGCATAGCCCAAACTGCATACGTGTAAACTCGTAGAGGCCGAACGGGGTTATTACGGCGGTCTTCGGGATATCCTCCTCTTGCACCGGTATTTGATGATAGGCTCTTTCCAAATCCAGGGTGGTGAATATATTTTTCCCTTGGAAGGTGTTAAGCAGGTCATGTATATGAGGAACGGGGTATCGATCTGGCACGGTTACTTTGCTAAGCGCTCGATAATCGCCTACAAATCTCCAATCTCCACTTTTTTTCGGAACGCAATGAGTGGACTTGCCCAACAACTGCTGGAGGGACGACAAATGCCTAGATCGACTCATTACTTGGAATTCTTTTCTTTGCTGCACTCACCTTATCCGGAGCCATTCGTCGACACCTGTCGGCAACCGGCGGTCCTTTCGTTGTATATGATGCGTGACGTCATGTTGCACTGCTGTTTTTATCATCGTCGGTAGGGTGACTTCCTTGAATTCTGCCAACAGCTCACGGAACGGATGGTCTGAAGCAACTACTGTGACGCTGTGAACGGATGCGTCGATCAAACCTCCCGTCGATGATAACTTCGTTAGTCCATCCATAAGGCGCCGATGCTTCAAGTCCACCAGCATGCCAAACGATGCAAGAAAGTCGGCCCTGATAATGGCAACTCCACATCTGCCACGAGGAAAGGCCACGTAAAGCGTCGACGTAGTCCCAAATCTGTCGTGACGTATCGCTTATCGTACACTTTGATCCTTGATCCGTTTGCCGCATGTAACAGGAACGGTGTTGCGCCTTTGCTTCTGTCTTTATTCGTCGCTGGAATTATCGATACATCCGAGCCGGTATCGATGAGGAATCGCATGTTGGTTGAATGATCATATAAGATAATACGGCGGCTTTCCGATGCTGCGTTCACTTCCGCCGTTTCGAGTGAACGAGATTTTAGTTTTTTGGATTGTACTTGCAGGGCTCGCGGCATTTCAAGGCACGTCCTCCAAACTTCCGGTGGAACCAGCATATTTCGTCGTCTGTTACTCGGCTTGATCTCGATGTACTTCTAGTACTTGAAGTACTTCTCGATGATTTGAGGTGGCGTATCTCCGCTGTCAATGCCGCGATTTGGCTTTGCAGGTCCATTACAGCATCTGTTCCAGAGGCACTGGCGGAAGCAGCAGCGACATGCGACGATGGAGACTCAAGCATTTTGTCTGCCATCTCGGCGAGTTTTCCCGATGGTACCATCACTGATGGTAAGAACCGCTTTGACACTTTGAGGCATCCGCTGGGGAACAGCATCTTCAGCAAATCTTCCGTAACGTTAAGCCCCGCTGCAAGTTCCTGCATCTTTGCCAGGAGGTGAGTGGGACGCATATCCCCGAGGTCACAAGCTCCCAGTAGTCGCTCCAATCTTCCTTGCGCTGACACTTGGAATCGAGAAATTAAACGCTCCTTGACGGCTCCGTATTTGTCTTGCTCCGGCGGGTTCGTGACCAAGTCTGCTACATGGCATATGACAGACTGGTCAATCTTCGCGACGATGTGATAGAACTTGGTGTGGTCGCGTACAACGTTAGCGAGAGCAAACTGCGCTTCGGCCTGCGCGAACCACATCACGGGGTCGTTTTTCCAGAAATCTGGAAGTTTGACCGCAACTCCTGCAGCAACAGCGGCGTTAGCATCAGCGTTTTCGTCCGTCATTTTCGCGAATTCGCGACGTAATCGATTTGCTTTCGCTGATTTTCGTACCGCGAGATCACGTCGGGGTCACCAATGTGGGAACCGATAGGAGATTTCCGCGATTTAATAAATCGAAACGTTTGATTACTTCTAACAACGTGTTTATTTCTTCTTGCTTCAAAACAGACTAAAAATCCAACATGGTCGCTTTCGATACAGGGATGTAATCAGGTGCGCACTGCAGTCCAGTGTTGGCAGTATGCACAACACTACGATCGAATATCGAGGGTTGTTGAAAACTACCTGATCTAAAAACGCTGCGGCATATGTCAGATCAAGAAAAAAATCGCTCTTCCGCCAGTTTTGGGTTGTCTCTCCTTCAAAACGTTTGCTGCACTATCCCGTCAGATCGGGAGGACTTAAGAAGGGTGTATTTCAACTGTATATTTTTCAAGCTACTGAGTATTTTATGAATTTTCAGGCCGATTCTCTTTGCTCTGTTAAGATCCTCATCAATACCTAGGTGTGGTATATTATTCCAAATCTATTACGGCTTTCTTTCAATATTCTTTAGCAATACAAATAAATCTCCACCCCTCTATCTGTGTAATGTAGTTTACTTAACAAAAAGAAAATATATTTTTCAAACTCACCACAATTTTCTATCAATTTTACCAATCTGGAACTCAAAATATTTCATACAATCTTTCTGATAAAGCGAACCCTTGTTGACACGGACACTGTCGCAGCAATCATCCTGCATACTCCGTGGTTCGAGTTCAATTAAAGGCTCCACTTTCCTACTTATATGCGATCTACGAGAAATTTTCCTTTCGACATTTAAACGAAAGCAAGCAATAAGCTGTTTTTAAATCAAACATGAAACTTTGCACGGGAAGTAATATAAACAAAATAATATACATTTCCATAATAAAAAGAGGAATTTTTTTCATTGGGCTTTCTTGAGGGAAAACGATATCAGTGGTGTTTACACAGACAATACGCCTTCTGAAGTCTTCAATCTCAATCTGGTTCAATTCGGTTCGTTTTCCACAGTACGACAAAACTCGGCTAGATGTGGTGCACCGGTTCTAAGGTCTCAGCTTGCCATTGCTTGTTTGTTCCGCTTTATATATTTATATTAAGTTCATTGAATATAGAAGCTAACCGGTCAGTATTTCTATAAGTGAAGTTGGTTATACAGATATTGTGTACCACTGATGGGAATAAACCACTGGAATTTCCCATTTTAATTTGCCCACTGATCATTAGTTCCTTCATGTTCTGATCGTCATCATCCTCTGTGACAGCTGGAAGGACGAAAATAACCGTTAAAATAGGTCCGCTAATTAAAATCATAATATTTGTAAATTGATCAGTAAACCACCAAAACTACAGCAACCTTAACTCATACATACCCTTTTTCTTTTCTTTCGCCTTGGCTGGCAGGTCGGTCGATGGCACATCGGGCAACTGGTCCGTTTCCGGCTGCACCTGCAAGCAGTTCCTTGTCCAATTCTTCCTGTTCCAGTTCCTCGAGCTCTTTCTCCAGCTCGTCGTCGTCAATGTCTCGGCTGAATCCGACCGCAGTCGAAACGGCATTAGAGATTTCGTTAGCAATATCGTTCTGCTCGGCAATGTCATCCATCATATCGTGAACGTCGTCGATGTTCATATCTTTGTGAGCAGCCTTAAGTGCGTCCGAGGCCTTCTTCATTGTGGTCAAGACGGCTGTGTTGGTGTTGGCATTCTCCAAAGCCTCCCGCTGCATCTCAATTGTGGACAGGGTGCCATCGATCTGCGTCAGCTGTTTCTCGTATCGCTTCTTTCGCTTGAGGCCTGCAGAGCAGCTGGAAATGTTTTTCGGAAACCGCGTTATTAAACTTACTTTTCGCATAGTTTCAAGTCTGTATATTAATCCGTCTATGAAGGGAAAGATTTTGACATGTGTAAGAAGCATAACGAATGACTCATCTTTCCGAATGTCGATTGTCAACAACTTGACTGAGTAGAACTCATTCTATCTCGCAAAACACTTCCTCTTTAAGCAAAGCAATCAACCGTGTAATCGCAAATACTATAAAAAAACACTCACCGCGCTTGTTCTTGGTTCCATTTTTTCGTGCAGAGTCCAGTTCAACTTCAATCTTTTTCTCCAGGAACTCCTGTTTCTTGGTCAACATATTTTCTATGTCCCTAAGTTTTTGAATGGCCTCACTCGGAGTCGGGGCTGGTTCGCCCTTTTTCCCCGAGAATAGTTTTCCGAAAAAACTCATTCTCCTGCACTTTTTTGACGGCTATTGAAAAAAAAAAAACAATCAATCTTCAAGGCCTTTCCCGAAGCAAAATTTGATTAACACAGGTGCCCTGCAGTAAACAAACACGATTATAGACATTTGAAAACAAATTTCGTCTGAATCATCTCACCTTAGAACAGTGTTTCAATTTCTGGTGGTTTAGGAGTTCTCTAAAACCGAGAAGGGCCACTATTTTGCGGACAATAAATTTTTCACTTCTCTCGGCCAGGAAGCTCAAACGAGAAAAACTTTCGATCCTTTTTATTCGCACAGATGCGTCACTTGCGTCGACCATAACAGCAAAGTGGCGACAGCTCGTTGATCGACCGAACATCGTCGTGACGGTGTCCGTGCTAAAGGCGGCTGATTGGAGAAAGCGAGTGATTCTATGTGGCGAAATTCAATAATAACTAAAGATAAGCACGGTAATCAAATTACACTATTATGACTATGAAGGCAGCTCTTCGAGGAACCGGGAACCAGTTGGAGAATGATGACTGAAACCGAGTGCCCGCCTTGTGTAAATTTCTGTAAACTGCTATTTTGAAATAAGAACCCGTTTCCGTTAGCTTTTGGTAACTGTATGCTAATATGCCATGCTCGGGTGTTAAATCTTGTTGATTGCCCCTAAGAATGTAACTTACACGAACACACTCTCAAACATTCTGTTAAAACAACATAGTGAATCGTAACAAAAGCTTCTAGCACCGAAGCACAATAATGTTT
>JASCZW010017812.1:0-16459 GCA_034211315.2 Aedes japonicus
GTCCCTCCAAAAGAAATCATGAAGAGACAGCCATCGTACGACGAAGTTTTGGTGCGAAAACATAAATGTCCCCATCCACAGATTCCCCCGGGGCACCTCAGAGGTTCCCAGAGTGGCCATTGTAGCCAATCGTTCTTTTCACGTCTACCAAAGACCTCTCCAGGAGAATTTATTAAGAAAGAGCCGTCGCATCACGTGGTTTGGTGCAAGGACATAAATGTACTCTTCTACAGGTTCCCCCAGAAGCAGGCTTGCCACATGCACAGATTTATCTAGATTGACACAGATTTTTAACATTTTTTTCATACAGATATCTGTATGTAAAGATTAGAGATTTTTGAGAAAAACGAAGATTTTTAAGATTTTTGGCAATTGCTTGTCCGCTCAAAAACCTCAAATTCAAAATTTGAGTTCAGTTTAGGATCTAACATTTTTTTTCAGTGTGCTGTTTGTGGCCCACTAAGCAAAATAAAACAATTGCCACTGACACTACCGTGACAGATCACAATCTAAAAGTCAATTTGTATGTGTGCCCCCAAATGATGTCTTTATAAATTGTTTGAGATAATTATTGGAGAAAAATGTATAGAATTTCTCAAAGATTCTCTGACATTGCTTTAGATATTCCTTCTGGCGTTTCCATAGGTATTCTTCAGACGGTTGTATGTATTCTTCCTGGCATTCTTTCAGGAGTTTCCTCTGGCATAGCATAAGCAGTTTTGTTTTTTACTTTCTTGTGATAAAATATTTGGAAGATTTATGATTTTAAAGGAATCCCTGGAGGACACCTGAAAGAACTACACAAAATCATACGATTATTCTTGGAATTGTTCTTGAAAAAAGTTTTTATTTGTTGGAGAAATCTACGAAGAATTGTGTGCATGAATTCCACAATCTCATATATTGAATTCTTATCTTTAAAAATTCTGGAATGGGTTTTTTGGAAAATTATTTTTTAAATTTTGTGAAGGATGCTGCAAAGATTGTTACATATAGCTCTCCAGTTATTACTTCAATTATTTTTTCAAGTATTCCGCTGGTGAAGTGGTTGTTTCAAAGTTTCGCAAGAGATTGGTCTACAAATTTTGCAGAATTTCTTGCAGTGATTTCTATAATTCTTCTTATTAAGAAGTATTTTAATGCATTTATGCAGAGGAATTTTGGAAAGTTAGAATTATGATTTTGATTGTTATTTTTGCTATGCGAAGCATAGTTATTTCGAAAGTAATTTTTTGTTAGCTTTAATATAATCTTGGCTCTGACCTATCTTCAAAGGCTGCGGTAACGTGACTGTCCTGATTTGATAATTATTGAATATACTTGTCACTCTTTGGCTCTTTGAGCAAGTTCACATGTAAAAATCTGCAAGTGTACTTGGAACAAATGATGCGACATATCTGCAGTTACTTGTTCTGCATCGCTTAATGACCCAAGAAATTCCAGATTACACAGTTCTGCATCCGTCTACCACCAGATGGTTATCGTTGGAGTCATTTTTTAAATGGAATATGGAAAGGTTTTCAGAGCTCGTGTTGGCTTTCACATTCTAATCCAGATGAGACAACGCACAGTGGGAAAAATGGAACCCAAAATCACAACTAATTAAAGGCCGCTGGATAAGTGCCCTGTAAAACAGCTTATCTTATGTAAAAATGCGAGAAATTGAATGGTGATGGTTTCATCTTGGGCAGACCCTGTAAAAAAGCTCATTTTGCCCGATTTTCCGCTAATTTCGGAAGAAAAATTGAATAATCACACATTTATCATATTAGCTCTGATAATATTGCATCCATTTGTGCTGTACTATTGTGAAAGTGTCTGGAAAATCCAATGGAGGTAATATTGTCTTGTAAAAACGTCAGGAACTGGCCATTTTGCCTGATATTCCCACATGCTGAAAGTACTCCATTACATTCTTCAGCACAAATATTATCAAAGCTAATATGATAAATGCAGGATTATTAAATTTTTCTTCAAAAATAAGGGAAAATCGGGCAAAATGACTTCCGAGGTTTGCACAAGACGACATCCCCTTCATTCAGTTTTTCAGATTTTTTCATAATATTGCCGTGCATTTGATTTTATTGTAGCACACGGCTATTTCAAAACCGCATTATATATATTGATTCTTTCAATATGTAGGAAAAAGCGGGTAAAACGGACAATAACTGACGTCTACACAAGTCGAAATCCCCTCCATTCAATTCCCAGACAGTTTCACAATAGAACATTGCATTTTTATACATTCTAATTCGCGGAAATTTCGAAAATCACATGACATATCTAGAATTTTCAATATGTGGGGAATATCGGGCAAAATAGACAGTTCATGAGGTTTTTACAAGACAATATTGCTTTCATTGTACTCTCCAGACATTTTCACAATAGTAGATTCCAAATGGGTTCAATATTATTAGTAAAAATATGATAAATGTAGGATTATCCAATTATTTTTTCAAAATTAAGGGAAAATCGGGCAAAACGAGCCACTTCCCGAAGTTTGCATGAGTCTACATCCACTTCATTCGATATTCCAGACATTTTCATAATATTGTACTGCATTTGATTTGATTCTAATGCGCAGCTATTCCAAAAATCGCATTTTATCTATTGATTCTTCCAGTATGTAGGGAAAAGCGGGTAAAATGGACAATAACTGATGTTTACATAAGACGACATACTCTTGATTCAGTTCCCCGGACAGTTCCTCAATAGTGTATTGCATTTTTATAGATTCTAATTCGCCCAAATTTCCAAAACCACATGGCATATCTAGTACTTTCAGCATGTGGGGAATATCAGGCAAAATGGCCAGTTCCTGACGTTTTTACAAGACAATATTACCTCCATTAGATTCTCCAGACACTTTCACAATAGTACAGCACAAATGGATGCAATATTATCAGAGCTAATATGATAAATGTGTGATTATTCAATTTTTCTTCCGAAATTAGGAGAAAATCGGGCAAAATGAGCCTTTTTTCGGGGTCTGCCCAAGATGAAACCATCACCATTCGATTTATCGCATTTTTTTACATAAGAGTAGCTGTTTTACAGGGCACTTATCCAGCGGCCTTTAATTAGTTGTGATTTTGGGTCCCATTTTCCCCACAGTGCAACGGTTTGATTGTTGTCATCAGCCAATGACGCAGCCACTTATCCACTTCTTAAACTAAGTGATGCCTCCTATCAACAAAGCGAATCGTATATTCCATTCCAAAGCTACGGAATTCCTTGGAAATGCAATCCTGTAATTAGCTGAAGTCTCGCCGATGGTGCTCCTTGCCAATTTTTGTGAGGATATAGCATCTGACGAATTTAGGGGTTTCAAATTTCGAGAAACATCTTCGTAAGAGGTTGAAAATATACATGGGTGTAGCTGCAGGAGAAATGCTTAGATCCGGAACTCTCGATAATACAAGGATGGAGGCTTTTTACGCGGTCTGCTGTGCTTTGTAAACCGCATGAAACAGATTACTACGCGCTTTGATCTCAACGATCCAGTTCTGACTACTGCACCGAGCATTGACCCCAAAAAGCTTCGCCCTTTGAAGGGGTTCAACTCGATGATTGAACAATATCCAAAATTTTTTGAACAGGCCTTTAAAAATGATTTTCGTGAGCTGAGGACGGTTACCATCTGCAAGGACAACAAGGTGGAAGAATCAGAAGACTTCGAAACTTGTTGATGGAATCGTCTATATTTCAAACGAGCAGATGGAAAGATGGCTTTTCACTTGCTAAGAAAGTTCATTGCGAACTGTTGACTAATTCCGCATTCTTTTGAAGAAGAGAAGTGACTTTTCTCGTTATGCAATCTGAATAGGTAAAAAATCCGGTACCGCCTGAGTACGGACATCATGGATGCCAGAGGGGGAAAGGAGGAGTTAACCAGCTAATATAAACATCACAACTAAGTTCAAAATTCAACAAAATGATGTACATGCATCATAACAATGGTTTATTGTTAATTCCGATGTGTTTACCTATCCTGGATCTTTTAGTTACCAAAACAAACACCACATGATTCATTATAATATCATTAGTGCTCTGTCAGAATGGCTTAAGTGCAATGATCGATTTCCCCCGAGATCATTGATCCCTCGTATACAGATCTGTTTTCTTTTTCAGAGCACAAAATGTGAAGTAAAGATTTTTACCAAGATTTTTGCTGTTAAACACAGATAAAAAGATTTTTCCGGCAAAAATTAAAGATGGGAACGAAAAATAATGTGGCCACCCTGCCCAGAGGTTCCAAGAGAGACCAACGTGATTAATGGTTCTTTTCATGCTTACCCAATATCTCTAGGAGAAATCATTAAAAAATGGCGTCGGACGGCATGATTTGGTGAAAAACATAAATATCCCCTCCTACAGGTTCCCCAGGACACTCCGAAGCTCAAGAACCCACAGTAAGATTCCAAAACCTTATGAAATTACCCTGGAATTTGTATTAGCATTGCCGAAATATTTGGGAGTGATCCAGAAGTATTCCATAGGAAACAAAAAGTTATTCTTGAAAACCTCGAAACGCCGATTCGTAGGGAACCCAAGGGAATCCTGAATAATTACGGAATCTAGACCCCAGCCTATGTGTTGGCTGGTCAACCCTCGCATCGACTTTTCGAACAAAATAAGTATTGGCAGCTTCTGCTGCCTTCACGAGCCGTAGGAAATGTTCCGTACTCATTCGGACGCGTCTGCGGAATTGGACAGCGTTGTCAGTTGTCTGGGGTGCAAAGTAACCATGCACCAATCGTTTTGCACCTATTTCAGCTGAACGATCACTGTTTGGCTGCTAGGCCCGTGTGTTTCTCTGGGATGAAGATTCGGAAAACAGGGTCTGTGCGTGGGTCATCAATTCAAACTCATCGTCCCAAGATTCCGAAGAAAATGTAGAAAACTCGACTTCCATTTTTTCACAAGAGATAAACTTAGAAGCAGATCACGAATTGACTATGTTTATGACGACCACCGAATCTGTCAAACTGATGGTGGAGCACTAGTTTTGCAGGTAACACGGTAACAAAATATAGTAGCGACCGGTGTGAGATTGAGTGACTAAACTGAAATGACAAGTTTATGCGCTAGTATTTTAGTCGTCCATATAGTTGCGATCACGATACGGATGCTCTTAGGTATTTTGAAAAGCCAGAGCTATCGAAAGGGGAAACACTGGAAACGTAACAAAATTTATCCCTCGATTATACTTCCTGTGAGTCAGCGGACACCGCCTATAATTATGCAACTAACATTATCTTGAAATAAATTTTAACGCCGAAATGGGTTGCGCATTATATCCTAACATACTGTCGTAACATAGCAAGTGCGACTTTCATGCAATACGTTAAATTGCTATTGCATTAATATTTCTTTCCACTGATCATCGAACGAATCCATTTAGGTAAACCATCGATCATGCCAATATATTTATTTCGTCCAACAAAATTTAAAAATAAATCCCACACAAGCACCTTCTAACCCAACTCCCCTAGTCGGCTACGAATGTAAACCTTTTACTTATCCTAGGCCTCAGCTCCCATCAATTACAACTTCGACTCGGTCAACCATTGGAAGTCCTGTGGTTTGCGATCTGCCGATGGACTGATAATCACGTTAACGATCGTTGGCCGGTCGGTCAAAACCAAGGCCTCTTTAACCGCTTGCTGCAGCTCCGGAATAGTGCGTACAAAATGTCCCTTGAATGAAAACATGTTCATCATCGCATCATAGCGCGTTTCCACGTTCAGAGCGTTCGGGGGAGTTCTGAAATTAGCAACGTTAAAAAATGATTCGCATTTTCGAAAAAAAACATCCCAACGATACTCACATTTTAGTAAGATCTCCTCCGGAACGGATGTCTTCATAGTCCTGCTTGTCGAACCCGGAGTAGATACCGCCATTGTTGACGACCACGATGACAATCGGCAGCTGATAGCGCACCATCGTTTCGATCTCCATCCCGGAGAATCCGAATGCCGAATCTCCTTCCACGCAAATAACCTTCTCACCTGGGAATCGATCACGGCATACCAAAGCCGCGGCAATGGCAAAACCCGGTCCCACACCCATCGTTCCGAATGTTCCTGCATCCAAACGATGACGGGGCCATTTGTTGTCCAGGAATGTCCTACCAATATCCATGGTGTTGGCTCCTTCACTAACGATAATGGCATCCTTCGGGATCAACTCCTGCAGATGGTGGAAGACGGCGTGATAGTTCAGTGGAACCTTCGTATCCATCGCCATCTGATGTACAAGTTTCTTGTTCTTCTCACACTTGGCCTTCAGATCAACCCACCAGTCGTTATTCTTATCGAAGTAGAAATGCATGCTGGCCAGCTCGTCGATGAGCTGTTCCGTGAACGGAACTATATCAGATTGAACTGCAACCGTACTCAGAACGCTGTTGTGCAATTCTTCAGCACTCAAGTCAACCTGAATGACCTTGACATTGGGGCTGAAGCGAGGCTGGCGACCAAAATGAAGCATCCAGTTAAGGCGAGCTCCGAGCAGCAAAATGACATCTGCCTTTTGCAGAGCCAGTGTCCTAGCAGGCGCTACACATTGGGGATCCAGATCGGGAACGACTCCCTTTCCCATCGGAGTTGGAAGGAATGGTATGTTTGTTTGATGAACCAACTGGCGGAGGTGCAATTCAGCGTGAGCATAGGCAGCTCCTTTACCAACGATCACCAAGGGTCGCTTGGCTTTGGCCAACAAATGGGCGGCTTCCTTGACTGATTTGGTATTGGGGAATGCTATCGGACGTTCAGGATGCACATACTGCTTTGGGACACTATCTTCCGGTACTTTAGCCAGAAGTAAATTTCCGGGCATGTCCAAATAGGCCACACCAGGCCGGCCATAGCATGCTAGACGAACGGCTTTCTCCACATGCTGCGGTATGAGCGGAATGCCGGCTGGTCTGGCTGCGTACTTGCAATAAGGTCGGCTCAGTTCGACCTGAGGGCACTCTTGGAAGGCACCGATGCCTTCGTGATCCTGAAAGGCAGCACCACCAACGACCACTAGCGGCCAACAGTTGATTTGGGCATTTGCCATTCCAGCGGTTACGTGCAGCAATCCCGGACCGGGGACAACTAGACAAACGCCCGGTTTGCCGGTTAAATAGCCGATGGCCTAAAAATACAACTTTGTTAATACTGAATAAATGATTCATCCTTATCTAGAGCTTAGAAAAAACTCACAAAAGCCTTCGATTATTAAAGGAATTGAAACATAACTGTTATATTTTTTTAAACAATTGAAAACAAGAATAATCGACGAACGAAAATTGATTGAACATTTCAGGAACACCATGGCGAAAGACCACATCAACTTTTGTAAACAAACTTCTTAAATGCCGTAAGCCGAAAGAAGCTTGCACAAACGAACAACATCACGAAGAAGGGATAAAGGCAATGGCAGGGGAAAAGCCCGATCGGAGCAAGCCTGCTAGTCGGAAAGCAGGCCATAGGCTGGATCCAAGCCGATTCTAATTGGACATATCGTAGTCATTTGCAACATCTAACAAACTTGCTGTTGCCGTTCCGATTCCGTCTACATTGTGTTTGGGACATAACTCCCTCCTACATGTTGGCGTTTTCGAATCACAGGAATTACCTTCGGTTGGCGAGAAACAAGCAAACAAATTTATCTTTGTAACAGTCTATGCAGTCTTTTCAAGAACGCCAAAATCACATATCGAAGAAAATTAGAGAAACAACGATTTCGCTAGTCGATCATTTCAGTTTTCAGCTGTAAACACTATTCTTAGTATTGATTGAACGATTGCTCTTTCGAGATATTAATCCAGTAATGTCGAAAGAATAACAGCGAAGGGATTAGGATTACAAACCATACAATTAGGTTCCAACAGATGGGAAACAACTTTTCTTCCTTACTCATACCAACGAATTGTTATCTCACCTGAGCAGCATAACAAGCAGATTGTTCGTTTCTCATACCGATGTATTTGAGTCCCTCGGCCTGCATCGCCATCGATAGCTCCACAACCGGAATACCGACGATGCCGAACACATACTCAACGCCCTGATAACGAAAAAAAATAACAATAAAAACACGCAAATTTTAAACATTTGCACCGGCAGATATCAACAGCAATTAGCAAACAAGATTATAGCCTATTCAACGGTGCTTCGAGATAATCAGCGATTCCAAAGTCCTTCGTTTTTTCATGAAACATCATTTTTCTTCAGTTTGAGAGATTCTAACTTATATTAGATAATACCGAGATGATGCCAGCATTACTGCTGCATTATCCAACGCAATCCAACGCCACCAATTAGAATTTGGCTAATCATTCGTAATGAAATATCCCAACCCATCACCTACCTGCTCTTTCAATGATCGAGCTAAAACAGTATTTCCATCGACTTCCATCTTGGAGAACTTGAGTTGATCTTGGCCGGGGGGAATAAGCAAAACGTTCAACGTTAATAATGGTTACTTTTTTTCCTTGCACACAGATCTCAGACAAAAAGAAAATAATAATTACTACACACACCTTGTCGCGTACGCAAATCGAATACCCGAAAAACACCGAGATCGCAAAAGGAACAATCACAGACAGTAGATGACGACAAGAAGGAACGAAATCGGCAAAAACACAACCATTCGCCACGGCAGAAAGGATTGTTTTGAATGCCGTTTTGTCGTTTTCTTTTACGAACGTGTCAGATGGACGTTTCTAAAGGGAAAGGCAAACGCCGTTCAACAGTGGCTGCGTGCTTACACACTTGACATTATCGACACTGTTACGGGAAAGTACCCATTGCTGAGCACATTGTCACTCATTTTCACTGAGTAAAGAGATTGGTAAACGCAAACATGATCTAATTTCATTCAACTTCACGTTGAATTGGGCACAAACATCATATTAGTTTGATTTGGCTACCTACGATGGTTGAAGAAACTAAAATTTTAATTAATTTTTTCGAGAATTAATCAGTTAAATTCGACTGACATCCGTTTGTATTTACTATTGTGTTGGTAGTTTCATTATGACAGCTACGAAAACAAACAGATTTGTTAGTTGGTTCTACCAACGCTAAAGTGCAACCCAGAATGAATACGTTGCGGATGCGTTTGTGTTTGCGTTTAGCAATCCGGTTGATCCGTTTTGTACTAAAATGAAAAACCCCAAGTAACATTTTTAATTAGATAAACGCTTCATAGGCAATACGTATACAACTTTAAACTAAGTAATGGTTAAGTAGTGGTTGCACCAGCCCCCCCACAACATGACAGATTAGCTTAGTTTCGTGTAACCACTTGCAAATCGTAGATGTCGCTCCGCAACGTAAACATATGAGTCGTCCCTGGCAGATGCATCGATTTTTCTATTCGGAGCAGCATGTTTTTGTCGCGTCATGAGTGGTTGCAAAACAACAAGCAAGCGTACCATTTCAAACGAGTCTATTTTTATATTCAAGGTGTAATTTCGGTTATAAGTAATTTAAATATCAAAATGAATATTTCACGCAGCCTGCCTCGGAGAAATGGTACAACCGCGGGGGTTCTTCATCCATCGTTGTTCAGATTCGAAAGTGTTACACCGCGTTGCATTTTGTGGACACTATGACAGTCGTGCGGTGTATTGTATCAAATGAATCTAAGTATAATTGAAGGTTATTGATTGGCCATAGAAACCGTTTAAGCAACGATTATTATTATTTTTTTAACTTTTTTTTACTGAGGTACTTTATGAAAAAGATTTACATTTCCGTTGGGAGGAAGCGGATGACATAATTTATATATGTATTTACTATCTTGTTACGTAAGAGAGAGAGAGAGGGAGTTGAAAATTGCTGAAAATTGCGTAACATAATATTATAACCAATTCTTGAAAGCTCTGATGAACTTTCACTACACTCATATCAATCTGATCTAGTAGCTGCTGGCTCCCGGAAACGATATTTCTTTGCGGACTATTTTCAAGCACAAACTTCGAGTGAGAAGCGAAAGATTGAAGCGGTTGAGCTGTTTTTCGGCGATATTCTGAACAAGAGAATTTATTTATGATTTTTTTTTGTGTGCGTTAAGTTGCTAGTAAATAACTAGTGTAAATATTGGGTCAAGTTTAACTAGCGTATTAAATTTTTAATTAGAGTGAGACCTGAGCAAAAAACATTATCTTGTTTATAAATACCAAGTTAAAAAAAGAATGAATGGTGAGCTCTGCAACACTTTATGAAAATATGAAATGGGTTATATCAGGAATAAAACCGCGAGGTCCAAGTAGGACCGCATTGGTGCTTATTAATAAAGGTATCCTATAATTTATACATAACATAACACATATGGTTGGTTAATATTTAAATTATTTACTGTTTTGCTTTGACCTGTTGCAAATAATGCATTTTCTAATAATGTTGAGTCGATATATCCCAATTGTAAATAGGACGCACTTTTCGTCAAACAAAAACAAATTTTACCAGGTATAAAACAAATAAAGTTGGGATATATCAGAGATAAAACCGCGATGTTTATGTAGGACCGCGTTGATGTATTTATATAATGGTATCATCTAATTTATAAATATCGTAAAACTACGTAGGACTATGAAAAACTACGTTAAAACCATTGACATGACCTAATCAGGACATGGAATATCTATGATTGACGATACATTTTACAAAAAAAAAAAAAATCTGCTCTACACAAAGAACTTTATATTACTGGTTTGGCAAAACATATGATAATCGTTTATGCCTTCCATACGTTATTGCGCTTTCAGAAGTATTCAAACGGCTAACAAACAAATACTTAAAAATAATGGACTTAATGTTTGGATGATCACTTAAAACAGTTGCAAAATTTAATAATTGATGGTTCCCCTTAGAAAACGCTAATCGGCTTCACATTGGAAACACGTTTTATATTAAGCAATTTAAAAAAGTGTGCCGATTGTCACACTTAGTATCTCTACCTCTCCTAAGTGCGTGATGTAATTTTATCACCACATTTTTATGTTTCCACTGGTTCCATGTTCATTGCAAGCGTCAAATGCAACAAACTTTGCATTATTTTTTTATCGCACACAATATCACATGTCATATCCGCATTCCGACCTTTTTCGAAGATCCGCTAGATTTTGTTTCGGTTTGACACGTTTGACAGTACCACCGGACCAAATTTTTGAGTTTCATTGGCAATGTACTGGAAGTGTCAGTGTGTTCCCGGGTTGGGTTGCACAAGCGCCCAGCCAATATTTTCACAAGTAAATCTGGCTAATCTACCCAGCTTCATGAAAATGAAAAAAATGTCAAGCAGAATATGTAATCGGTTTATAGCCTAGGAAGCTTTTATCCAAAAATTATACAACTTATTAAGTAACTGTTCTTTTGAAACACATATTCAGCATATTTATTTGTTCATCGCAATTTCTATTTTTAGAACTGTGGCAAACAGCTTTTTATTGGTAGTCCTAACACGTTGATATAAACGCTTAAACATAGTCACTATACAGCAATCGAAAAAATATGTACGTCAAACACTGTTTACAATACTCGTGGACGGTATTACGGCAATGGTGTTGTTTTATCGTTTTAATGCGTAATTAACATTTAACTATATGAACTTTGTATTATAATGTTTATATATAGTATATACTTATATATCACTTACCCGTGTACTTACCAGATTTGAACTCTGCACCTTCACCTTAAGAACGGTGACTGTATCCTCAGATCCATATCAGCTGTGAGGAATTCCAGTACCCGTATTCAAAGTGTTCAAAACATATTTTAGTTCTAATAATGTTGAACAACAATAATTGCTGAAGCTCTTTACGAACAGGTTTGTACTGTTTTGAAAATCAGTGTTACCGAGATTCTTATAATCTAAACATGATCACCATCCAATTTACGTTGTTAGCTGTGCCGCGCTTGGATTCATTTGTTATAATTTTTTTAAACTACATTAATATCAATTTCATTTATAACTGTTGTTATAGATTGCTATATTTATCATTGCTAAATTAATGAATTCCCGGTGATTAAAAAAAAATCCACTAAGACCGGGAATTGAACACCTGATCTTCTGCTCAGTGGAATTTATATTGTTTATTTGAAAGCGATTTTCGACAGCACTGTCAATTGCGCGAATCTCCGAATATGAATTCCTCAAATATGCTTCATACCTCCTCAAATTTCGTTTTCAATAGTAAGTATCGCTTTTCTTATTTTTTTCAACATCCTTCAAAATATTTTGAAATCTACACGCTAAGACCAGAGTACCGAAAATTCGGTAAAAAATACAGATAACCGCACAAAAGTGCACATACTGAAATTATCGGTAAACATGGATTACTTAAATTTCGGTACTGTTGGTGACAAGCGAAAAACGTTAATAATTAACTATTTGCAATCGTTTATTTTTACCGAAAATTAAGTTTTCTTTTTTCTGTTTTAGGTTTTGGAATGCTATAATAAAAATGTTTAACTGCAAGGTTGTAAGATCTATTTTTTTCGGATTTATTCCCCACTAAACGGATCAGAAAAATGTGAACAGGCTTTAATTAGGTATTTTATTTCCAAGTATTTTTATTCAAAGACATGGCTGCTTGCTGACCACAAAATATGATTTTTCCATGTAAATACACATAATACTCTCCTGTTTTGGTGCAGTTGCCAGACAAATAATGTAAGGGTGGTATAGCATTGGATCAACCTTCGACAGCCTGAAATATATAGAATAAATTAGTATGTGTATATGAATCAAGTGCAATTCATTTCAATTGTAGAGATTCGTCGAATGATTTACATACAAATTGAGTAATTAACTTACCTTCCAGTTTTTTCCTTGTATCCGCATCGATTAATCATGTCAATTCCTCCATATTTCCAGTGATTTACAATTGAATGATAAAAAAATATATTTCATTGGAATGAGGTAAATATTTCAATTCTGTAAAAATTTGCAATGCCGTTTCTTCGTCTGTAAACAAACTTTCCAATCGTCAATTTTTCACGAATTACAGCTCAGTTCCTCTATAGAATTTTGCTGTTAGTGTCCTGAATTGAACTATAGCCAGCAACTATTGGCTAGCAATCGACTATGGAAATGTTTATTTACAAGCACAGAACCATTCGCCTTTACAAATTTCTCCGGAATTTTCATGATCCGCTTATGGTAAATATTTCTACTCACCCTTCAGGTTGGCTGCCATAAATCTCCAGTCTCTACAGCTGGTTTCTTTCTTTATTTTAAATCAAAATTCGAAACTATTTAGCCTGAAGGTGAGGAGGCGGTACAATTGCAATAAGTCATAAACTTCGCAATGGCGGTAGTGTTGATTCTCAGATGCAGCGCAGTGATAAAATTTAATCCAAATTTAGGTAAAAAAACGTAAACATTTGAAAATCCACTTACTAAATAAATAAGTAAAATTTATCGAAATCGGTCGTGAAATTTTACCGAAATTCTGATTTTACTGCAAAACCTAATTTTCGGTAAAATTAAAACGTAATTATCGGTAATCTTATCTTAGCGTGTAAATGCTCTGCTCGATCAAATGGACGGTATTCCTTTTATTTAGTTTGACAGCTAAGACTCAGCTCAAGAGCTCAAGCTCAAGAGCTCCATATAAATAACTGCATATATGCTCCATACTCTGTGCCTGCAACTACACTCAGGAAATTATCCCTACGATCAGAACTATTAACCACAAAGCCATAAGAGATCGTATTAAAAGATTATTGTAGCATTGGTCGATAAAAGCATGCCTGTTCTACGCTTTCAATTGACACCACTTATCAAGCGTGTATAGTCTCGTGGGATTGTGGCTCGGCTCTGGATGCCGAGGGTCATGGTTCGCATCCCGATTGCAACTTTTTTTTTCATGTGAGGAAAATATTCATACGATCGTCATATGATTTCTTTCCATAAGGGAATCGTATAAAATTTGCAATAATGTCTTCTGGCAAATTTCCATACTATATTCGAATGAAATCTTTTCGATACGTTCGCTCAATGTACTTATACAACATTTTATACAGCTATAATCACTAAGCTGTATAGCGGCTAAGGTATTTCTAAATAAAGGCTTTTGAAAAGCTATTATAAAGCCAACAAATAAAACTGTGTAAGAGAACACAGAATGATAATTCAAACGCTTAACCGACTAATTTCTTAGCTACATAAACAAGCTGTGTAAATGCAGACAAACATTGTTCGCATAAGAGCTTTCTTTTCAAAGTATGCAACCTAAAGCTAAATGTTGTGTTAAAGTTGTGTTACATTAAGCATAAGTACTGCATCAATTTTTTAATTCTGCTTATAGCTTATTCAGCTTCACTTGCTTTTATACAATTATAAAACAGCTTATAAGTTCTTAACTTCGGCTTAGGCAACTAAAAATGTTAGTTGGGACGTACGCAAAACGGACAACCAACCAGCTGAGAAAATGTCTAATCGCCATTTTGAAAAATCAATTTCTGTTTTATTTTGGTGGAGCTACTTTTTTGAGTTAAATCATAATTATATTAAAATTCATCCCGAGTTTGGCAAGAGGTCGAAATGTTCGGATAGAAGATGGTGAGTACATCCCCTGCTGCTAAGCCGCGGCGAGTATGGATTTTGCCACCAATTTCAATGTAATGGTGCAACATCCTGAAAAGTTTCGAGCGACCGGATGACTCCCGGAACCTTTAGTTCGTTGTTGGAAGCCATCCGATACAGGTTGAGAATTCTCGCAAGAACTACTCTCAGTTCAGAGTTCATGCTTTTTTATCAGTGATGTGAGTATTTTTTGTTTGAGCACCACGTGGCAGGTTTGTAGGTGTTTCTACTGCCCTAGTATAGTGACATACTTCACATCTTGTTTGCAGATACTTGGCTATGGACCTGAGATTCGATTTCTATCATGGAGCTTCAAGATAGGTCATTGAAGCACGGCAAGCTCTATAATATATTAAGTATGTCCAGATTCTGCAGGGCTGAGACTGAAGTCGGGCTTCCTACCGAGTTGACTGCTGAAGACTAGTCCAGAAAGGCATCCGAGTTCTATCACCCGAATAGTCTCACGCAGATCATAATTAGTTGTAGAAGCTTGAATATAACTTAGCAAGTTTATATTTATGTTATTTCAACCGAATGGCAACAAGTGCTGCTACTAGACGGCACTTGGGACTTCCCAACTGCTGTGGCGCTGTTGACGGAAAGCACGTGAACATCTAGGCTCCTCAGAATTCTGGCAGTTTGTTTGTCAACTATAAAGGCATCATAGCATCAATTTGATGGCTGTTTGTGATGCCAACTATCACTTTATAGCTGTAGATGTCGGAGCGTATGGGGGAAACAGCGATTGAGGAGTGTTTGCATGCTCAGAATTTTGCTAACGTTTGTACGATGGTTCTCTACAACCTACCACCAGCACGTTTGCCTGATTCTAGCAGTGGAGATGCCGCACTATATTGTAGGAGACGCCGCTTTTCCCTTGAGATTAATTTACATAACGGTTCCTGGGAAAACTGCTATCGCCTATTCGAGAGAATTTCAATATGCGCCTTCGCGTGCTCGGCATACAATTGAGAATGCTTTTGGTATTTTGGTTGCACGATGGCGAATCCTAAAAACACACTTTGGTAATGTTTCCAGAACATGCTGAGTCATTGTTTTGGCAGATCAGTTATTTTGCATAACTATCTGAGAAACCATGATAGTGATGGAATATTGCCCGCAAGGTTTTTCTGACACAATCAATTCTGACGGCGAAGTTGCTGCGTAAGGAGATTGGTAATAATAGCATCGTGTAAGCCATTCAAATGCGAAACATTTTGAGCGAATATGTTTTCACTCATCCAGTGCTTACTAGGTTTAGCATGTTCATATGGGTCATTCGGCATTCATTTAACATCTGATACTTTAATTTCTTTATTTGGCTAAACCGATTGAATCACGCTTGCCGCGCTATTCTCAATATGATTCCTAAGCAATCCTTCTGTTGTTATTTTATTTTATTTCTTTTTTCAAATACATGTTAATTCTACTTCATACTTAAACCTGAAATACGTTTCTCATTCATCTTGAAGAATAATATTGAGCCCAACCTAAAATTGTTTCGGGAACTATTTTTCAAGGACTTTAGTGACCAGTGAAAGACGGAAAAGAGTGTCGTGTGTGAGTCACGCGTCATTGCTGCAAACCCAGGAGAGTTATTGATGGAAGGCAGAAGTAAGGTGTTCGAGTTGTCCAACAATGTAGACATAGACCAGAACGAAGAAATTAAACTCAACGCTAATATGAATAAATACTCCAATGACTTCTTATACAATGAAACTACAACGAAATACGAAGCAATATCTAATTACAACCATAGTCAAAGAATACATACAATCCCTAGCAGCACACCTTATCACCCTTATTGGTGGATAAACTACGTTCAGTTACTCCAACTGCATGCGATGAACGATACGATGCTGTCTGCAATAGT
>JASCZW010017813.1:0-16461 GCA_034211315.2 Aedes japonicus
CTGTGAATATCCGAAATTAAGGAATCACCCAACGCGCTGCACTTTACTTTAGGACGGTCTTACCTCGTTCACTGACAGACAAGAAAAGGGGAGATGCTTAGTCATGAGTCTATGCCTACTGTGATAGTCATATGCCAAAGATATGCGTAGGGGAGGATGGTACAAAATGCACCGTTTAAGCAATATCGTGAATTTCTAGGTAATTGAAGCTGAAATATAGGAATAAGTTATTGAGTATGGTGCATTACGATGTTTTCGTTGTAGATCAAATGTGATTTTAATTCTAAACGATGGTTTTTCATGATATTTTAAACCTTTTCCAATATGATGCCAAGACGACTTCAGGGTTAAACGCCCGTTTTATTGCTCAATATGCACCCTAAAATTGGGTTAAGACGCACCACAACACTGCACTATGGTACGAATGAACAAATTTCGCGACAATAATCGATAACTCAAAAATCATTAACTTTAGACAGATGATGTCTTCTGGAGATTTAATTTAAAAAATAAGATCTATTTTTTGATTTGGGTGGTGACTAGGTTGGTCCTTTTAAACTGATAATAACATTTTCAACTTTTTATTCATATGATTTAGATGGTTTTTTCGCTTGTACAGAATTGTAGATATTTTAATTTAATGAAACTTTGCATATGTAAATACATAAATATAATTAGAAAAATGTACATAAAATGATGTAAATAAATGTAAATAAACAAATGTGAATGTGTTAACACTGACAAACATACATAGCACTTGCAGTTTCTTTCATCGATTACGCATTGAACATCCACTTCAAAAGTTTCTTAGTTGGTAATATCGCCAAAGCTAGCGCGTATACTCGATTTTCTTACATTTAACGTTAACACACTACCGCCATCTATTCAGCTGAATAATTCATCACAGTGTGCTGAACAGAACGCGCAGGTGCGTAAGTGACGATGATTTGTAGTGTCAAATTTTCGATATGTCTGTTTGTCTGTGATATATTTTTTTTATTAAAAAAAGGAGATGGATTAATATAAAAATATAAACATTTTCATAAAAAAGAGTTAATGGTTTTCGAGTTATCGATTTTTGTCGCGTGCACCGCTTGTAAAAAGTAAAAACACAGCTATAAAAAGTTACTCATTAGAGGTGTAAAGTTGCAACATATCGCCACGTCCTGTAAGCTCTGTTTGGTTGTCAAGCAGCCAATGGCTATAGAATAAAGACGTTGCGCAAAACTTTGGGATATGTTGCCAACTCCTCATTATATACACGCTTAGAAAAAAATACCCAAAGGAGCAGTTAAATGTGGGTAGCACGTTGGGTTTATTTGTGTTTATCTATTGGGTTCAAATAACTTACTTTTGAGTAGAATTTTACCAGAAGTAAGTTCTGTATACCCAACATTCGCTTCATACATTTAACCGCTCCACTTAATTTTTTTTTTCTTAGCGTGTAGACGTTTACATAACGAAACAGTGCGTTCTGCCCCAGTTTTAGTTTCGCATGCTTTTGTCTAAATATTCTGAAAATACGTGGAATTATAGTGAAGTTTTGACACTATCGTGATGTTTTGTTGTGTAGCGAGTATATGTGAAGTGGATTATTATAAACCATGGATATTAACGCTTGTTAAAAGCTTATTTGAATAACACTATTATTTACATGTGAGTAACAGTCGGGACAATTTCTTCAATTTTGATCATATTTGGTGTATATAGTGCCTTAGCCTACTACCAAATTATGAGTTATGCTGTTTTATTTAAAATTTGATAAAATATAACTCCCTTAAATCTATAGTTTTAAAGATTTGAGCATATTTATTGAGTGGGTCATTCTACCCCACCAGTGCATTTTGTACTGTTCTCCCCTACAAGGTAGACCATATTTAAGGGACGTAACGGATGGACTGGCAGTGTTGGCTATCTATCCACGTTGTACCACACATCCCTCTTCCACAATAAACTCAAAAGAGGATATTATCTCGTTTTGAGTGTAGGAGTTAATTTTTTATTTTTTGGCCATGGCCATGGCCATTTTCGATCCAGACCTTGCTTTCACTTTCTTCCTTTCTCGCTTTGCGCAGGCCGATCAGCCTATAATATAGGCTTAGTAATGTTTAATTCACGCACACAGCGCCATTTAGATCAAAAGAGGGCAAATGAGGAGGAAAATAATTTGGAGGATATCAAATCATCGTTCCTCTACATGTGCCAGAAAGGGACAGGTGATTGAACGTCACAAAGCTTAATACGCCTTGATTTCACTTTCCTCTTTCACGCAACGTCTGTAAAAAAATCTATGTCATTGTCAATGACATACAGAAACGTCATATTTCGAGTTTTCTCCAATTAAGAAAGGGTTGGACCTACTAAAAATAGCGTATTTTCGGTGAGCGCAAGTTTATTTCATTTTCAAACTACGATAAGAGTTAAACTCTCATTTTTAGATTGCCTATTGTTGTACCGCAACATGAACATAGTTGTTGAAATAAGCTGGAGATCGTTTGTTTCGTGCGGAACGTCGAATCTCTTGTTCGCCTCTTCTCTTGGTTTCCGGCACTGGTAGCTCTGCAGATTTCGTGTTTAACTCGAAGCCGCTTTTCTGTGGATTGGTTAATCTCCAATCATAGACCTTCTTAGTCTGTGACACATGATGTTTAAGGATTTGGCGCGATTCGTCACTTAAAACTAACAAACCGTTCTTTTCCTGCATTCCGGGATTCCGCTTTGGCCCTGGTGTGTCGCTCCACCTATGATCTTCACGGTTTTTGCCTTCCATTTTAGCTTTGCGATCTCTAGCACTTAACAGGACGTCATCGAAAATAGCTTTGCCAGGACAAATCAGCGGTAGCCCTCGTTTAGCTTTCCGTCCCATCATCATCTCTCCGAGTGGAACTCTTGGTTGCAGCGCTCAGTTCTTCCGCATAGCTTATTCCATTGGTAGATGCAGCAATCATTGCTTTATTGACTAGCTTCATACAACTCTCGGCTAGTCCGTTTTGTTGGGGGTGTAACACCCCGTTCACACTACAGCTTATATTACGTGATATAGACTATCTTGATATCAGCATCTATACATCTAGTTTTCACTGGAAATAATGTGCATGGCATTTGATATCAAGATACTCTATATCACGTAATATAGGTTGTAATGTGAACGGGGTTTAAAGGAGTGGAAAATATTAGGTTAATTCCACGTTCGAGGCAATATAGCTTATACTCCTCGTTGTTAAATGGGGGGCCGTTATCCGATTTTATGCACTCTGGGAAACCTTCTTTCTCAAAAACTGCATCCAAAACCTTCCTCGTGCCGCTTTCAAACCAGGTGGATCGATAGGCAACATCACTTATACGTATCCACAGGGATATAAAGAATCTCCTTCCAACAACAAGATTAGTTATAATTAGAACGCAGTCTCCTCCGAGCATAGTATGTATGATATGTACTACCACACATCGAACTAAGGAATCACCCAACGCGCTGCACTATACTTTAGGACGGTCTTACCTCGTTCACTGACAGACAAGAAAAGGGGAGATGCTTAGTCATGAGTCTATGCCTACTGTGATAGTCATATGCCAAAGATATGCGTACAAGTTAGACCATATTTAAGGGCGTAACGGATGGACTGGCAGTGTTGGCTATCTATCCACGTTGTACCACACATCACCCAATGATTTTCATTATAATCCCAACAATAAAATTATAATCATAATAAATATCACATAACATGTTGAAATATTCATCATGAAGAAATGAGAAATCATTATGTTGATGGTTATCTTGGAAATCCCCGAAAGAAATTTCACATTCATTATTATTAAAATAATAAGAGTTGTATTCAAAAACAAAACAATAATAATTATCAGAACATTGTAATTATCCTACGTTCTGAACATCCAAAATATTTAAATAAATATATGAAATCTAATATAATCCCAATTATAATGGAAAAAAAAATCATGATCATCATGATAATCGCAATTGTTAATAAATCTTGATCATAACAATCAAATTCATCAATACCATAACAGTAAAATTGAATCGATTATAATAATAATAATCATTAATTTTAATAATTGCAATCATGACAGTATATACATTGTTATAACAAATATATAGAGCATGCTTGAAATAAACATATTTGTTTTTCTGGTGTCTATGTCAAATCCAAATATATTCACATTTATTTTTAATACGAATAATTTTAAAACAAACATTGACGTAACGCTAGTTTTAACATAGGATACTTTTTTAACAAATTTAACATATATTTGTGGCTAGAAAAAAACAAAAGTTAACGTTTGAATTGACCTAAATATATTTGCTTTGACGATAGTTTTCTCCGCGTGTGGTTTCCATAATACCATTCTTTTCATCTTATTAAAATTTAGAGATTAAAATTTTTTTCATGATCAAAATGATCAACCTAAGTTTTACAATTATTACGTAATCGGTATATTTAACAAGACCCTTAGCAGCATTTGCAGATTTTCTTCTCGTTTAGTTATGACTTTGGTACAAGAATAAATGTCTCTAAGCATTATAGGAAATCGAAACGAAAATTCTTCAGTTCAAATTATTTTCAAGCAAGAAAATATTTTATATACAATATCAATACTTTTCATTGACTGGGCTTCAAATGGTGAGTTGACAACTTGGCAGGAGGGTGCGACCGACCTCTGGTCCTCACAAGTTCCTACCTCACGCCTCCACGAGTCATATGATCACAAAAGACTGCCAGCTGAAACATGGAGACGCTGGTTGGCGTAGCCTGGGCAATGTTGTCAATCCGACAATAGCGAAGTGAGGGGGTGCGACCGGTACATCATATCATAATTTTCCATTCTCATATCTTTCAGGTCTTCCAGGTCGTCAGGTATTACAAAATAATTTAAAATTTAAAATTCTTTTTTTTTTTCATGGCGGTCATACATTGCCTAAATTTTCTGGTTCATAATGGATGCGCAAGTTTGTCTACAATTGCAACAAAACAGCAGTCGGCACACATGTAATTTTCAATTCATATTACAATATACCCTCACTATATATTTTATCTTATAGGACATTGTTTATTCATAGCCTAATTCTGTATATTTCATTACATGTATTACGCCAGAAAGGTAAATTTCTCTCAGGTACCATACAGTTTAGGAGAGGAGGTCTTGCGGTTATAGGATGATTATCTTCTGGTAGAAGCAGCAGTAAGAATGGGGATCAATTTTCAGCTGTATCTAGCACCGTCGGAGTGGCCTTCTCGAAAGTAGCAATGGATGTATATATAGATGTGTAGATACTAGTATGTGTTATTATATGATGCATGTTTTTTACAAGCTCTAGCATATTTTCATTAATAGAAATGTTGACGACTCTCTCGACCACTCAACCTTTAATTCCTTCAATATATTTTCCATTAAATGGCGTAATATGACCTTAACATTTCAGTACACGATCATCAACTACTATTTGAGCGGTTCAGAGGAACACAGCTGTTCATCATTATTAATTGCATATCATAAATATAATATTATGGAAGAAGTAATAAAATAATTAATAAAATTTTAATTGCTTCAGATTGGTGATCCGGCCGGTATAATTATTTTATTACATTATATCAAATAATAATCAAAATTAATAAATGCTCTTCATTCCAGAAGGTTACATATCTATATGTCATGATTAAATACGTAATAATATAATATTATGGTTTTATATACAATTGAATGCTTTATTGATATTTATACCTCAATGAATAACAAGATGACCTTCACATTCCAGAGATACAGTCACCCATCAGTGATACAAAGTGGTACGAAGCTGCATATTATTATTACTGCCTTAATATTATTATTTCAGCAGGTTAATTAATTTAGTTTAACATGGTTATCATAGGCTCGTGAACTCCAACTATTACATAATTTAACTAAATATCCTCATATAATTTTTGCTCTACTATATATTCATATATAACATATTATTATTACATTACATCTATATTTATATAAATATAATAAATACTGGGTTGGGAGGGAGCACCAGGGTATCATTCAAGCTGAAACTGGACGATGGTTTGATTGACTGCCTGAGTCTAGGAGGGAACAAACAGTATCATTTCTTATCCTACCGATTCAAGTGTGGTGCTGCGAGTTCTACTCCAACAGTTTCAGGGAGAGTGACGCGCCCTTCTTAACAAGCCATCCTGTAGAAAGCTTAATGAGTATTGCGAATTGTGTTATTCGATTTGTTGGATCATATCGTTGGAAGGAGATTCTTAATTTCCCGTGGATTTCGTGTAAGTGTCTCTGCTTACGGGTCCACCCCTCCGTTTTTGGCCCTTCATACAGCGATAGTGCGAATTCAGATCGGTGGCCCAATTTGATCTTGCTGTTAAGTGGAGCTGCATCCAAGCCAAGGGCTAGAGGGGATGGTGGCTACCATACATACATACATACATATCAATACTTTTCATTGACTGATACTTTATTCTCTTGGCTTCACTTGACAGTTTGTGACAGTTCGAATCTGGCTCCACTTGAATCATATTTTTTGAGTCTGTTTCTCCCTACCATTTTAAAACAAAGAAGCGGGTTGAGGAAATTGACGTTTGCAGTTAATCGTGAACTGGCCTTTCGCCTTCGCATTATGTTTAGTTAGTAGAGCTTGCGGAGCTGAAGGAAACATTGTAATGATCGGAAAGTAATCCGCTTGCTTTCAACAACTCCCTGCAATTGGGAACTTTATTCCATGGCTATGACATTTTCTGAGCCTTATGCGCGTTTTTGAGAGTATGACTGGCAGTTCTAATTATAGATTACATACAGCTTCATCAAATAAACTTCTTAAAACCCATCCAGTACCCGAATTGATCTTAATAACAAAACTCTTTGAACACGTACTGAATATTTCTTCTAACAAATCCCTAGTTACGCTTAAGATTTTCATATTTTACCCCAGAGAGTCCTAGGAAAACTTAGTGTTCCAATTTAATGAAATATCATCGGATATATGTCTTCCGTGTTATACTCCAGAACGTGCTCACTTCACCTATAGCAGTTGCTCAATTCATTATGATCTTCTCATGAAACAAGCCTCTCATGGGATTCCTGATCAATTTCGTTCTATAATCAATATTTTTTACTGAAAAATACCAACCCGTCAATAATGAAAAAGGCTTTTCACTGATGGACCCACTGGCTCCGATGTCTTCAATGAAAACTCAAGCGCCTTCTATAAACTTCAGGAATCTTGTTCTGTTTATGTTGCTGAGCAACCAGATTCGCATTGGGGATAGTTTTCAGCATGCCCGCAGACCATTACTTTAGCTTTCTGTAGACAGCCTCAGTTCGATTGAGGCCCTTCCGTTGATCAAACCTAGTAAACATTCCATCTTATTTACTTTCAAAACTAAGGGATTTTTTGTATGGGTCCCTTCACATTGCTTAATCCCAGGCAATGAGAAAGCGGATTCGCTCACAAAGGTGGGCGCCCAGGAAGGCGTTTTGTACGATAGACAAATTTCACACGATGAATTTTACTATTTAGTACGTCAGAGTACCCTTTCGAGTTGGCAAACCGATTGGGACACCAGAAATCTAGAACGGCTGTTACATTCCATCATTCCTACTTTTTCTTCGAGGGCATAGTTTAAAGACCTGCACGTTAGCTGTGATTTCATCCGTGTGAAGAGTAGACTTATGTCCAACCATTACCAGTTAGATGCACACCTCTATCGAATTAACCTCGTGGACTGCCATCTTTGCCGGTGGGGAAACGGTTATGATGACATCGATCACGCAGTCTGGCAACGCACAGATAATGAATACCCTAGAGGCCCAAGCAAGACAACCTTATGTTCCTATTAGAGATGTGTTGGGATCTCGCGATCTGTGTAGTATGCAATCGATTTATGTGTTTCTCCAAATGTCTTGTAAAAGATTTTTATCTGCTTGTGTTTTTTGTTTTCTTTAATTATAAGTTTGTGTTTGTTGTGTTCCGATATCTTGAGGAGTCTCATTGTCGCCTAATCGTAGCCACATACGGCCGAACAAATTAAGGGAGCCCTGGCCACATCGCATAAATGTATTGTACTGGCGACAACTATGTGACGAGACTTCAGAATCATATTTCTATTTTCCTCTCGTCCAACCCATCCCCTTCAAGTGTCATCCATATTTTCCTCGGGTAAACCGCGAGTAAAAGGCCCAAGTCCTATTAATGCTATTATTAAGTTCTTGCATAAATTTAAAAAAAAATGAATTATTGGCTCCATAATGCTAACGAAATTGAGCCCACCAATTAAATTAAGTAGTAAAAAAAATACAAATCACTTAACTAAACATGCAGATTTGAAGACCTCAATTCAAAAAGCTCTTGGATAACAAAAATAGTCATTCAACTCTTTTTTTTTCTGGTTATAATTATGCATCTTAAAACGCCTATTCCAAGACATTACAGGCTCATTTATAGTATTCGTCCTATTCAACCGGCTTTATCCAATATTATTCCACATTTACGAACCAAATCCATTAGTCAATTTAAGCAGTTGCAAATGAAAACTTATTCTCCATAGGAAAACTCCAAATTATTTTAAGAAAAACTGGAATTGAACAAAAAAGTTTGAAACGTAGGAAATTACCAGCCTTTTCCCAAGTTCTTCCGGAGAGAAGTCTCAAATCATCTTTTAGAAAATCGTCACATGAAACAGTTGCCAATTAATTCAGAGATTTATAATCTTCTGCCATGATCAGTGAAAAGTAAAGAGTGTATCGAAAAGTCGTTCACAACATTCATGCAGTAATTACTCTAAAATAGCTTAAACTTTTTTAGTATGTTTTGCGATGACATGTTTGTTTGCATACAATTGTGGAACAGATTGGTTTCGTTGATACCCTTTTCGTGAAAAATTTGCCCTAAATACAGGGCAGGAAAACGAGTCCCAGCCAGCACGGTCGGAACTTGAAAGTGGTTGAACGCATGAGGAAAACCCCTTCGATATCAACGAGGGATTTGGTCTAACAATTCAACACCTGCGTCGGGAAGATTCAACGGAGCAATGTTCGGAACTCGCTGAAAGAGTACAAGAAACAAAAGTTGTCGAAAAATTCCCTGGAGCAGCAATCTCTGGCCATAACAAAAGCGCAAAATCTGAATAACTGGATTCTGGAGAACAAAAACAAAGCCTACGCCAAGAAAGATTCACCAGCTCTGTTCGGACCGCACAGTTATACGAAATAGGTGGACCAAGACCTGGACGACGCTGACATCACAGTGGCGATGGAAACGTATGGGTAGAAGGCGCAGGTTAAGGCAAGCGATTTGCACCTGTGGTTTGCGGTCACAAATAACGCCAGGGTATACGAGGAAGAATCCTTGAAAAAAAAGATTGCTGCCACTGTACAGACAGGATTAGGCAGTCAGTTCTGCAGTGGCTGGCAAATAATAATGTACAACTCATGAAAAAGAACATCATCCCTGCGAACCAAACGGATCTTTGGCCAATTGAACGGTTTTGAGCGATTGTCAAGCGGCACTTTCGGAAGGAGGGTACTGTGTCCCAAAACATGCACGAGTTCCAGAAAAAACTTGAAAGCAGTCATCAAAAAAGTCACAAAAGCAACAACTTAATGAAGAATGTTTCGTCCAAAGGTTGAGCGTGTTACAGAAACTAAGATTTTAATTAATACAAACAGTGAAATGCAACATAAGGTTATTTCTCTTCAAAAATTTGAACACTGAAGTCTTAATATGTTTTTTTCACTCTTTCATTCGGAAATCAATGCTGCCAACTACTTTTCGAAACACACTTTAATATTCGCTAGTATTCTTGTACAAAAGTCATAACTTGTTGGAAATCGGTTGGTATAACTTCAATGTGACTCAATTTAGTCACAATCATGTTTCTGAAACCTATTATGCTTGCTCTGTGCTGCTTGGGTAGTTCTTACTAATCTTATTTAGAATTTACTTACAAGACTTGAAAACACATATGAAAATAATCTCGGCTCTAATTTTTCCTAATATAACTGCATTCTAGTGTCGGACATTTTATGTCAGCAGGAATGAGGGTACACGTCCATATGGAATGAAGGGATGAAAGATGAACTATTTTTGGTTATTAAACTTGTATATCCTCGTAATTTATTTCTAATCTTATGTTCTACGAAAAGTAACCATTCATCAAACTGTTCAATCAAGCAAGCATACAGAAAAAAAATCACGACGTAAACAAGAGGATTCGCAATACAATTTAATCAGCCTTCGAATGTGAAGAGAGAGCAAAAAAAAACGAAGCGCACATCAGCAGAAGACATAAATCAAAACAACATGGAATTAATTGAAGTTGGAAAATTGATGACGCTCTCGAGGAAGATTGTCTTCCAGTGAAAACCGACAGCAGCCTTACACACGAATCTCCGGAATTGCGCGGTGAGTAGTAATCAGTCCAAAAATAACCGCCGAACTGCGCTTCCTAAAGGTCACCCCCAGCGTAACAGGAAGATCTACTGTCCTTATGTAGGTATCATGTTCACATCCATCTGTTATGTTCATTTTTTTTTATCTATCTATCTTTGTTACTGTACCCACCAGTGAAACTTCGACAACTACACATGCATATATCAGATCACACTTCAATCAAAATAATGCATTTCCCAATACGATCAGTTTCTCACCATGCAGAACCACCAGAGGACCGAACTACATATGCTACAGGTGACTGTTTGGCTGGCTGCTGGCTCGCTTTGACGGATGGCCACGTATTAAGATCAAAGCATTTTTGTCGCTTTGATTTTCGCGCCACAGCTAGTCGTGCGGTGCTGCCGTGTAGTTCTTCTCGCAAACCAACAGAGTGTTATTGATCAGCCGTATGGGATGGAGAAAATGAATATTGCAATTTGACACCTCACCATTGATGTTGGTTCACGGATTCTTGGTTCACTAGCGGTGTTGATTGCTATTATGGCAGAAATAATAAAACCGAAAAAAGAAGAGCAGAAAACACGTTGGCAATTTTTGTTGTTCTAATGATTCTTTTTTAACAAGTTCATTTATTTAGTAATGGCTCGACCGAATCATCGAATAATTTTAGTGGGGTAAGGTGTGGCCCATTTAGAATTGGAACATAGACTTTTGCGCATATTTCGGATACACTCACCCCACAAATGTGAATCAAGTAACGCTTTGAGCAAGATTGAAAAATTCATTATAAATTAAGGAACGCATGTATTTGCATGCAATTCAAAGTAATATGTTTAGTTTGGTATGTACTTTCAGATAAAACAGCGCTTGTTCAGTTGAATGCAATAGTTAACGAGTAATTTTATAATTTCTGAAGGATGTGCAGAACCACAATTTATGAATCAGGAGAGTACCTATCCACAAATGTGAATCAGATTGAACACGATTTTTGAATCAATATTTTTTTATCTTATTTATTCAAATAAGTTACAAAATATGCGCTATTTTCGAACGTTTGATAAAAAAAAACGTTGCTTGGTATGAAAGTAATAATAATATTTCCCCTTCTCTGGAAAGGGGGGCTCCTATATAAATGAAACACTCATTTCGACATAACTTGAGAACTAATCAAGCAAAAGAAACCAAATTTGGCATGCGTAAGTTTTTAAAGGCAAGAAATGTTTCTATAGTGGATTGAGACCCTCCCTCTTTCTGTAAGGGGAGGCTCTAATACAAATGAAACAGAAGCTTCTGCAAAACTCAAGAACTAATCAAGCAAATGGAACCATATTTGGCATGTGGGGTTTTTTGGAGGCAAGAAATGTTTCTATGGCAGTTTGAGACCCTCCCTCTTTCTGTAAAGGGAGGCTCTAATGCAAAAGAAGCACAAATTTCTGCACAACTCGAGCACCAATCAAGTAAATCAAACCAAATATGGCATATGGGAGGCAGATTTTTTTTCTATGGTGATTCGAGACCCCTCCCTCCTTTGGAAGAGGGTGGGCTTTCACACAAATGAAACAAATATTGAACCAATCGGAATGAAAATTTGTATGCAGTGGTGTTTGTGGCCAGGGAAGGACACATTAGCAAACGAAAATATTTTAACAAAACATATTTCTAAAAACAACCATAAATGCACCAGTTTTATTTAATTTTCATTCATTTAGTTGCAAGCGTAGCAGCGCTCGCACTGGGTTCAGCTTAGTATTATATATATATTTATATATTTTCAAATGTATGAATTATACAAAAAGGTACATCAAACCATCCTAATTAAATTTGCTGCTGTGTATTGCTCTTTCTCTTAGCAATTGGTTCGCATTGGAGTTTTTCACGCTTCATCTGGAGCTGTTTCTCGTTTCTTGATTTCCTAGCATTTTCCTTTTCTGCCTTCTTTAATTCATTCTCTTGATCTCTTTGCTTCTTTTTCTCAATCCTTTCTCGTTTCTGTTGTTCCTTCTGCTCTTCTTTCTGCTGTTTAGTCAACTTCCGCTTGGCAATGCGAGCTTTCTTTTCCATTTCCTCTCGTATCTTTTCCGACTCCTTCTTATTGTGCCACTGCAGCCATCTACCACTTGTTGCAACCGAAGGTACGTGCTCTTGACTCCTTCGCTTAGTACTAGCAATATTCTCGTTGACATTTGGCCACACCAAGACATCTTTAAATGGGTCATCGATCCGTGGAACAGCAGGAGTAGAGTTTTTACCATTGGATGTAGCACATCCTTTAGTGTCGCTTGTCTCTTCAGCAGCCATCAATACATCATTTGCACCATTTGGTTCTACTCTCGGATCGTCGTGAGCAGCATCAACGGTAAGAATCCGTACTCAAATCGGCGTTTGGTGTTGAATCGATAACTGTAAATAATAAAATGGTTCAAACATCAACACAACTCAAAATAATTCTTGTAAATACTTACGGGAGAAGCCATGTTCAAAGTTCACAAATTGTACAACGCTACACCGCTCCGTTTGGATCCACAACAAATTCCAGCGTGAGGCTTTGGTGTAGGTTCAATGGCTCCGTATGCATCAGGCTTTCAGGTTTATCCTTTATCATCTTCCAGAAGTTGAAGAGTGCGAGCTCTTCTAATGGTCCGTACCAAGCGTCCTTGTTTCTATTCAATTCAAATCTTTGGAGCTGTTCTTGTTTTAGTCCTAACTCAACTTGGTTCAACTGCATCAAATACGCATTCTCCAATAGTTCGCATGTGAATACAGTGTTGGTACTTTCAGCTGCCAGTGCTTCAGGCTGAGCAGCGTTCGTCGGTAATTAGCTGAAGTTGATTTCGTTGACATTCCAAGGAGAAAGCCCACAAATTTTAAATGCCTTTTTGAGGCACTCCTTGGAATTCGTAAAGTTATCGATAGCGGTTTTAAGGAGTCTTCCAAAATTAGCCTTTGTAACTCTGGTGTTACTGTTGGCTAAAAGATGCTGCCTCAGAACTTTGGACCAGATTTTCTTGAACGGCCCAAAAAAAATGTCGGTCCAAAGGTTGCAAAATCAGTGTAGAATTCGGATACAGGGAGATGAGTATGAGACGATTCTTCACGCAAAACTCAGCTAGTTGTATGCTGATATGGTTCTTGTGGCCGTCAACGAATATGATCACCGGAAACTCGGTTCCTCTATCAACTAACCACTTGTATAGGTCGTTTACTACGTATTCGTAGAATGTTTTTGTAGTCTGCCATCCCTCGTCCGATACGCCAACAGACCATCCTGCTGGAATATTTTCAACCATCTCTTTGCTGATCCGTTGCCCTGGATAAAGTATCATTGGCGGTGTTAGATCACCCGCTGCAGTGCAACCGAAAAGCACAGTATAGGCTTCTTTATCGGAATTGTTAGTCACAAAATAAGCGCTTTCTGCATTCTTTCCGCAAAGTGCTTTATATTCTTTTGGGACTAGCTGGACCTGATTCGTCGAAATTCAGGATTCTCTGAGGTAGGTTGAAAATGGATAATTCGACGTTCTCTTCTGCCAGAGTTGCTTCCACTTCCGAGAACCAATTTCGAAGATGCTGTTCTGTAACCTTGGCTCCAGCTTTCGACAAGTTCGTAACGTATTTCCTCTGTATGTTAGAGTGTCTTTCCAAGAACCGTTGACACCAGTTTATACCTTCGATAATTTTGACATGGAAAGTACTTATATTTATAACTAAATTTAAAAGGAATATGTTAAATACTTTACTTGGAAATGATGCAGGAATCGGACGTGTTTTTCAAATTTTCTTGGCGTATTCTTCAACCGTTTGCGTTAAATCAGTTGCACTGATGGGGAAGCCCGCCTTGGCCATGTACAGAATCCAGTTTTCAATACGGGTCTCTTCTTCCGGAGTCAGCGTTGTTTTAGGTCCTGGTTTTTCCCTTGTTCATTCTTGATCCGCCGCAGCAGTGTTGAGTTCGGCACATTAAACGTCTTCGCTGCCCTACGCACGTTCTTCGATTTTTGAGCCAGAATGACCGCACGTTCCATGGCTTCCGGATCATAGAGCTTATGCACACCTCTGGGCTTCATTCTACTGCAAAAATGACTTGAACACGTCTATACGGTGTGATTTTTTCTCCGAATTGGCTTTTTTTTCGATCTGAAATGTCGAGGAGTACTTGATTCATAAATTGTGACGCATTGCTTTTCTTCCCACTATTTATGAATCACGTATTTCACCCGAAAATCTACAAGTTATCATAATAATAAACTAGGTTTTTATTGAAAAATTGTTTATTATACCTTTAATTGTTGTCGTAGTAGTATTTCTTCCCGAGGATAGCAATGCAGCTATTAAAATTAGTTTTTCCCTTACCGACCACGAGCACGCGTACTATGGGAGCACCGAATACAACAGCGATACTGACTACAAGCGATACGTACTAATGTTTTTTGTCAATTCCAGAATCAAGAAAACAAGCATTATAATAAAAATCATTGCAATCATTAAGGAAAAATTTAAACAAATTGGGAAAAATATGTTTTTGGAGGTTGGTGACAGTTTTGCTTTTGAATTTCTCTTTCAAAGTCAGCTGATTCATAAATTGTGGGTGATTCACAATTGTGGGGTGAGTGTATATATTAACAAAATAGTATTCTGTTTTCACTAAAATGTTCAACTTTATGTGAACTTAAGAGAATAAATACAAAAAAATTAACCAGCATCTCGATTTCCGGAGAGAACATTTGATTGATTTTCTCGGAATACGTTTTCATCAACAGCGCACATTCTCTCATCCATCGTTATGACATTTTTTTTCCCACTAGGTTCTCAATTCATTGATATTTTCACGACGACTTACTGCATTTCACCTGCGCTTCCTCTTCATAATGGCCCAAAATATTCCTATCGGTCTGAGATTGGGACAGTTTGGTGGGGTTGAGTTCTTTCCCGGTACACGGCATGAATCCCGTTGGTTTCCACTACCACTGCAGCACTGTTTTACTGTATTGACAGCTTACAAGATCTGGTCAACATGACGGGTTGTTCATTGTGCAGTATCTGATGAATGGCAATATTCTGGCTCTCGAAGACACTCCGTTTTGCACAGCTCTGAAGTAAATGTCTTATCAGTGATGAAAACCTTGGCTTTCCTACCACAGCTTCCAGATGCCTTGCCAAATCATGTATTTGCGGTGCAGAATTTATCTGTAAACACAAACTTGAATTTGGCAAGGAACATCTCCCCGACCTGGTAACGAGCTAGTAAAATTTGTGTCGCGGTAGCTGTTTTGAAATCCGGCGGCCTTCATAGCGTTTCATCATCCGCGATGGAGGATTTTCTGGCATGGATTCTGGTCACGTTGTTCTGCCTTTGTTTGATCCCTATTCCGGTTGTCTACCGGCTCCGGTTTTGACTTGAAGCTATCCTCGACAAAGTTTCTCTTTGCTTTCTCACAACAAGCCACACTGGTGTTCGGGGAAAAACCCAACACTTTATGCAAGTTTTGACCCAGACCACGAGAACGGCTTTCCGAATGATTGATTGTGCACTTTTTATTTTTCGTCTTTCTTTTTTTCTTCTTGGTAGACTGAGTTTGAACCATGGTTTGGAAATTTCTCTCTCAGAGAGAAGTGGCTTTTATCATTTCGGATCGTCCAGTGGCATTACGGGATGACCGATATATTACAAGGCGCATCATGCCCGATAGCAAAAATAGTGCTCAATAAAGCCTCGGAACAACCGTTCCCCAGTCGATGCTCACAAAGCAACTCTTTTTGTATGCTTAAATTTTTACGATCGCACTCACATTAACTAGTTTGCTTCTGCAAATAATGTCCAGATCAATCACGTGGGAACATTCTAAAGTGCCAATCCACGCTAATGCATTTGAAGCTAGGATCGAGGAACCTCAAGTAAAAATAAGAGAGTCCGTGCTATTCATTTCGTGCCTTATGGGAACTTTATGTTTCTGTTGACCTGTCCAAGCTCACCAACAGGGTCCTCAACCAGTTGCAATCTTTTTTGATATAGTGGACGAGATTGTGTATGTTTTGAGATAACTCAATACAGACGT
>JASCZW010017814.1:0-16453 GCA_034211315.2 Aedes japonicus
AGATAACAACCAAGAACAGTCATTAAATCTCGATATTGAAAAGAGAGACTCGCAAACTAAGTGGCACTGCCTTATACGGGCCTTTTAAGAGCTCATAAGCACTGGCATAGTCGTGCCGTTTAGGGCATCTTCAACGGCGTTCCTAATCGAGGTTTGGATTTATTTTTTTTAATGTTGTAAATGTTGCATTATACCGGATCTATTTTGCATCGTTTTAAAACTGGTATATGTTTTGATCTATTCTTGCATCAATTTGGAACAAGAAAGCTACTTGATAGTACCAATTAATGAGCAAAACTTTTTCACAGCTTTTTCAGAACAAAAACTCAAATTTCTAATCTACAGCGTTGTTAACTAACGCAAACCCTCGTGCCAACTAACAAAACTTTGAATGCAAACCGATGGACCGACTGTCTGTAATTTTTAAGGTGTTGCAGAGATTGTTCCGGTGTTTTTCGTTCCGGGAAAGCATTGAGGCTGGTTGAGGTATACTTATGAGCAGGAAAGTGGAAGTTTTTGGTGTGGGTCATGCTGGCGCCGGACAAAAAGTGCTGATGATTATTTCAAATTTCTAGCGAATTCCATTTTCATTTAATTCTTGAGTAACGAATGGTTCTCGAAATGTTGACAACCAATGCATTTTCCAGGAAACGCTGACTACTTCGAAATGAGGAGGCTCCCTGAAGTGTCGATTTTATGGCTAATTTGGTGGCAAGCTTCGATTCCGAATAGTATTTCTATAGCTTGGAAATGAAAAGAAAAGAAGTCGTCCAAGTAAACCATCGGTTTTTTAATGTATTAGTCATGGCAAGCATTCGCAAGTCGAGCACTCGACACTGAAGAAGTCTGTAAGTAGCAGACGAAATAGGCCTATCTGTCAAAAGATAAGCTCATAGTGGAATTAAATGGAATTTGCTCGCGAATTCTAGCGAAAATTTAAAAAAGTGTTTCAAGGTTTAATTTTTTATTTCTTAAAAAGTGATCAAATGAAGTGTTAAATTTTAAATTCTCCTAGTTTCCCAATCACAATCGCTCAAAAAAGTTTTTTTTTTTAAAATAGTGTTTCAAAAAAAGTGAAAGTGATTCGCAAATAGCTCATCCAGATAAATTTAAGAGAAGCCTGTCATATAGAAACTTTCAGGAGGTCAACTGGGAATCGTGATATTCAGGCTTATCTTCTGAGGGAGAGGATGCATTTTACTTTCGTTTTGATAAGCTTTCTGGGGGAAATGGATGATTTCTTGAAGATAGATATAATTCGTATTTCACGGAGGGAAGTTCGAAAACTCTTGGAAAAAACAGGAATCGTCTTAAGACATAATATTATTCAATTGCATATTCTTCAGTTTTTGAACAGTCTCGGCAGTTACATGAATATCAGAAATTACTATGAACTTTGGAATATCTTTGAAGATTGGGTGGAAATGTAATGAACTTGACAGAAGTTGATTAAGCTTTTTGGTTGTGAATAAACTTATTTCTTAGTTTCAAGATAATCATGAAGTTTGCTCAATCTCTTTTGAAAAGAGACGTGGTGGACTTCAGAGAAGTTCACTGAATTGCCGAACAATTCTCAAATCATCAATGGAATAGAAATATCTTTCTGGAAATTACCGAAACTTAGCTTCCCAGCAGATTTAGCTTCCCAGAAGTTATTCGGTCTCATCGTTGGAAGATCTTTCATGATTAAAAATAGAATATCACAAATATTCCAATAATTTACGAGAAATCGTAAAAAATCTGGGAAGTTGGTCGAATTGCTAAACTTTTAATAAGTTGGTGGAATTTCTGTGGAATAAATAGCATTTCCGAGATGTTGTTAAGCTTTCAGCCAAACGAAAGGCAAATATTCTACGTTGTTTGCTAACAACGCACTACTGGCAGTAAAAAATTACTTGGTCAAACCAATCCATGGCAAAAAGTTTGCGAAGTTTCTGAAATCTCTGCTAAAAAAATTTTTTGATCTCTGATGTTTAACAACAAGAAATACAACACCGGTGCGGGAAACACGAAGTTGGTCTATTTTAGCTGGATCTATTCAAGTTCTGCTGATGCTAATTAAGTATGAAGTTGTTCCAAAAATAAACCACCGCTGAAGATGCCCTTATATCGTTTATATGCAGTTAGAACATAGCCAAAAGTCAAAATAACGTGCGTATAGTTACTTGGGATGTATCGCGACTTTAAGGCTACTAGTTGGACTACAGAAGCACTTCAGATTGACAAATTATGTTCATTTATTCTGCATGTTAAGATAAACTAGACCGTTCACTTGAAATGACGAAGAAATAGTGAAGTAGATTATTCCATCGGTATGTGGATAGTAATTTGTTCTTGAAAGTTTTCTGGGACCATCGACATCAAGAAAGAGCGAGATAAATTGAAAATCGGGATATAGAGAACTAAATGTGTGGTTGGATTCAGAATGAATGAAAATTATTGCAACTATTTGGAATCATGTGTGTTTCGCCTTAAATTCTCGGTATATTTTATTAAATTTTTAAATAAGATATCAATTTGATCTGTAGGATTGTAAACAATTTAGTTAAAAGTTAGATTTAATGAGGGAAAATTTTAAACATCTAATAGACGTAAATAGTAAACATCTAATAATCTAATAGCAAGAGTGTAAATTTATGAAATTCTTAAAATAAAATTTAAGTTGCTTTTCTATTTGAACTTCAGTAAGTGTAAAATACAGGCTTAATGTTTAGCTTAGCTTCCGATTGCCGGATCGGAATTGCCGGTGCCTTTCGTTTTAATCCTGTCATCAGATTCTGTTAAGCCATGTCATGTAAAGCTCGCGTCACTCAATATCTTAACGCAAAAAATACGCTCTATCTCAAGATTGTACTGATAAAATAAAACAGTTGACAAATTTCACGCCAACTCATCCACTGGAAAATCGTCTGAACTTTTATGAAAAAACTTGTAGAATCGGAAAAAAATTATGAACTTTTATGAAAAAACTTGTATAATTTGTAAAATCGACTCTTACACGCTAAAAAAATATTTTCAAATTGAAAGACAATTTGCGAAAAATGGCTATCTCAGAATTGAACGATTTTTTTTCTTAATAAAGGCAATGTAATGGTCTAAAAGTTCTTCATACATTGCGAGATGGGCACAAGATTGCAAGATGGAAAACAAGTTTTTCTAACAATGTCCTATTTTTACCGTGTGTCACGCAAACTCGTCTAGTTATGGTTTTCAACTTCCCTATAGAATCGAGTTGGTGTGAAATTCGTCAGTTGAGTAAATAAAAAACAGGTTTGTTATTGCACTTTCAGGAAGAAATTTCAAACAGTCTTCATTCCGATTTGGTGTTAATAATATTACGAACTTTTCTTAAAATTCTTCTCATCATCTTTTGGACCCTCTGTTCTTCAATTCGAGCCGCCATTTTATCCGACCATCTCTTCATATCTGTAGCAGGGATTGCAGCAAGCCGTGCTTTAAAACTGGCGTGTTTTGTAACTGCGGCGACGAGAGTGTGGAGTGAAAAAAAGAAGACCAGCGCTTGTAGAAAAACGGCCATTTGCTTGTGAGAAGCAGCAAACGAAGACAACGCGCATGCGTGCGGGAAAGGCTGCCACATAATTTTAGATGCATTCACCACGTGGTGTACAGAGTTTTGTTATGCAGGTTGCATATCTAACGGGCGGTTTAGCAACGTTAAGTTTTGCGTTTATTTTGTCGGAAGTGCATGAAAATATTTACGAATCAACGTCGAGAATTTTTAGCTTTACGAATGAATAAGAGGAAGGAAACGAAAAGAGGACAATTCAAGCGATCATCAACAAAATGGAAAGACATCTTCATAGGAAATCACAAACAACCCTCTCAGACTCACCTGAACCCCTGAAACGTGTATCCGTCCCCTTCGATAAAGACATTACACAAAAGCTAAAACCACGACTTAGGGAATTTGGTTTAGACTTAGTTTTTTTCCAGTAGGCACATCCAATTAGCATCGATGTTATTCTCCACCAAAGATTCAGTAGACACCTTAGGCAGAACAGGGGTATACAGAATCAAGTGTAAACACTGCATCAAAATATATGTAGGTCAAACAAAGAGAACCTTGGCAACAAGGTTCAAGGAGCATCTAGCGGAAGTGACTAAGGCTGTCAAACAGAACGAGAAAGGAATTTCAACTTCAAATTAACTTCAAATCAACAGTCGCAGAACACATCTTCACAGAAAATCACGACATAACGACAAATGACATCACAATATTACGGACTACATCTACACCCTGGAAATTAGACGTCGCAGAAAGCTTAAAAATAAACAAACAACAGAACACAAATCTACTAAACAAAGACCAAGGCAACGGTTACACATGGCTCTTCAACTTAATACCCAAACGACATCAAACCCGACGAAGCGGAGCACCCGCTGCTACACACTAAGAAGGTTAGGTATAGATGGAAAGAAAAAGAAAAAAAAGTGAGGTAGATATTAAGTACACTTGTTTTGACTCAGGATAGATATAAACAAAATAATAATAAGATAGGTATAAACAACATAAGCAATGCTTTGTATTTAGAAAATAGTATATATACGGCAGGTGGCGAAGGTTTTCTTTAAGTCGAGTTATTAGTACGAGACACTGAAGAAGTCTGCACATTGTAGACGAAATACGCGTATCTATCGAAGATAAGCAAAGGTAGTTGGAATTAAATGGAAGTTACTAAGTTTTTCTTCTAATTTCTAGTTACTTCTGTATGGGCAAAATTAAGGGCAATTGGCTGGGTTGAGGTCCTTTTTGATGAAATCTACCTTGTTGTCACGGTATTAAAATGTATCTTGACTGTAGTGGCAGCTAGCTTAATCAGGCCTTTGTGAGTATTGATGAATGGTAGAATGCCGTTTTTTTTCAGACTCTTTCTTGAGGAGCTTCAAGTTCATTGACTCATTTATAATGAAAACTGGAGTTTGTTGTCCGCAAATCACTTGCTAAATTAGAAATGCTCTTTCTAACTTATCTGCAAAAATCCACGCAAATGTGTTGGTGACATTGCTTCAAGCCGTGGCTACATAAGTCTTCTGCCGGGACGCTGCCCAAAGTCCAAATGTTTATATGCGTTTCGTTCGTCCATCAGGATGCATCCAGGGTACCTAGTTCGAACTATATATTTACCAGCGTATGTTCTAATCTCGGTTCTGTTTCAGTATTCGATTACTTTTGTTGGAGTCGCATGCTATGGCAATGTGGCCATCCGAGAGTCCTGGGTTTGCTCTAATTATTCTCAAACGCCTTTCAATACAGTTGCCGACCGTTTGTTCCACTACGAGCTTTACCTATTTCGTTTGCATTGATTTGTTATGTTATATGACTTCTCCAGCCTGACGCTGGTAACGATCATGCATGTAGAAGGAGACCTGAACCCTACATATCGAACCCATCAACACATGGGCGGGAATCATCGGCTTAATGATCGGTGTTTTTTAGTCTCAGACAATTCCACCGCTGCAGATTGGGTTTGATACCCGTTCCGACTAGTGTGAGAGGCAACAATAGGTTCTCGCTCACGGAAACGTTCGAGGATAGTTTAAGCTAAATTCAACAGTTTCACTTTCCTTGCACCTGACCACGTGGAATTTCTTTTCAGTTTTTCAACCAAATCAAAATCTTAATGAATCGTAACGACAGTTTTGCACTAACAATCCCACTGCTGGGTAGCGTCTGAGAACCGACTATTAAGGTCGCTGAAAAAAATAATAGGTAGTGCGTCCACATTTGAAAGGAAACGAGGTTTATTTGAAACTGCATCTCGTTTATCGCAGTTTTCGAGTCTTCTTCAGGCGATGGCCTTGACGATGGCCCAATATTTCTCGAATGGCAGGTTGGGAGAGTTCTTGCTCTTGGAAAAAACATACACGTTGTTATCCGTTTGGTTTTTATAATTATCTGGGCCCATTTTCCGAGTTTCCAATTCTAGTCCTTATTTCGTCGCCTAGGCCTCTACCGATTGTTCCGGCCCGTATTAACTTCTGTATTATTTGTAACTGTAGATTTTCAATGACAGCTTGTTGGGCCTTCTCCTACCCCTGTCTCTCCGGAAAACCATCGTGAACATCCGTGTTTAGATTCCCACGCTAGCACAAGGACGATGATCTGCCGCTCCTAACATGGAGAACAGAGGCTGTTATGAGCCGCCCCTGTTTTGAAAAACAGATGCTCGGATAGACTGTACCCTGCGAAGACGCATTCCTGTCAGCATATGACCTGAGTTCTACCGAAGTTGGTCACTCGATCATTTCTATGGTTACTAATACTCCAGTCGACACCGCGGGGAGGTAGGGATACGAGTTACTCGACAAAAGGATAAGGTTGACAGTTGGAGATCTATGATAGCCCACGAGTACGCGAAGTATCAATGGTACGCATTGCCCAGTCATTTACCAACCAAAGAGTGTGATTCGAAGAGCAGGGACAGACACAATTAGCACGATGTTCAAAAAGTCCTGCGGACTTTGATATCGTAGCACGTACCTTTGATGGAAATATACATCAGACTTAAGGCTCGTAGGATTGGCCTTGTGAATAATGTATTGAAATCAAAGGACGTGAAGGGAAGAGGCTCACGAGAAGACAATATTCGCTTCCCTCCACGAATTCAAATTGACGGTGGAAGGTCCATTGATTATGTCCGCAGTAGTGGGGAAGGGGGTTTTGAGAAACGTGACGATCCGTGTAAAAAATTTCAAGGTCCATACAAAAAACGTAACAAGGGGGCGGGAATGGTTCGGTTATAAAAGTCAGTTTTTGCGTGCCGTAATAATGGACGTTCCTAATGAAGCTTGAAGTGATTGACAAATACGGGTATTTGGGCTCACTGCACAGTGGTCAGAATGCGAATTTAGCTGGAAATATACATTTTCAGCCTAAGTTGAACTTTCACTTTAGTGAAAAAATGCACTATTTGAAAAACTTTTTGAGCGTATTAGTAGAACGATTTTGATTGAGAAACTAGAACTCAGAAGCATTCGACACTGAAGAGTCGTAAGACGTAGACGAAATGGGCTTATCTGTCAAAGTAAGCTCGTAGTAGAATTCATAGGAATCTCGCGTTTACTAGCGAAAAGTTGTAGAAGTGTTTCAATGTTTCATTTTATTTTAAAAACTTATAAATCAAGATAATTTTAAAATCTCTGTACCTTTTAAAATTTGAAGCGAAATAGAGTCTAAAATTTTTTTCCTAACAGGTAGTTCTTTAGGTGTGCTATAAAAATTAATTGTTTTGTATAAGTGTTTCATTTCAAATTTATCAGCAAAGTTGTCGTCCCATTGAATCTAGAACAGTAAAATTTACAACTGCAATTGCTGAAATCGCCTTTATACGTACGTCAAACAAAAGATATTATGATTTTTGCTAACAAAATAGGGCTTTTTAAAATGTTAATTTTTCTAGTAAGGGAAAAAAAATATTTCTCTACAGCCTTTGAAATGATTATTGCATATCATATCTGAAAACTGGAGTTAATTTTTTTATAAATTGAGTAAAACATATTTGAAAAGGGCGTAATTTTATAAGAAAATCGTTAATTACTGCTCTAAGTTTTTTATTTCAAATTTGCTAACAAAGTGGTCTTCATTTGATTCTTATAACTTGAAAAGATATAAACTTTTGACGTATAAATCGTAGCCGATATCCCAAATGAAAAAATCGTATTTTCCGTTTAAGTCCAACTCGTAGCTTATCTGCCAGATACGCTTTCCGTCTACAATGCAGACTTATGTCAGTGCACTACTCGATAGGTAATTAACGATTAAAATAAGATATAAAATAACGCCCCTGTGTTTTTACTTTATTTCAAAAAATAACCTATCTCAAATTTTCAGATACGATATGCAATAATAAAAATCCTTTCAAATGTTGATGAGAAATATTTTTTTTGGTTTGCCCAACTAGAGAATCAACATTTGAAAAAGTTTAATTTTATTTACAAAAACCATAATAACTTTTATTTGACACACGATAAAGACGATTTAAGCACACTAAAAGTTGTATTATTTATTTATTGTTCTAAAATCAATGGAAAACCAACGTTGCTGAAAAATTTTAAGTAGAAAAGTTACCGCAAAATATCTGATTTGTATAGGGACACCCTAAGCTAATTAGGAAAAAAATGCTTTAATTCAGTCATTTTCAGAAGGTACAGAAAAAATTATTTGCATTAAAGTCTGCTTAAAATAATTAATTCTACAGCTTCTGAGAATTTAAACCTTTATTTCTCCAAATATAAAGGATTAGAGAACCATCTAGATTTCATTCACACAAATAACAGCGTCTTGATTATTCGTAACAACTTTGTAAATGACAATTTTGCTCCAAAACGTCTAACTTAGGGTGAAAATGTATTTTTTCCAGCTTAATTCGCATTCTGGACCACTGTGCATTGGTGACCACTTATAGCACCACCCGCAGAGAAATACAAAAGTGCTTTATGGCTGTCAATCGTGCCTAGGGCTTCAACACATGAACATTGTAGGTGGAGAACCAACGCACCCTTGGTATCTTTGAATGGAAGGTGTTGCTTACGATCTACGGTAGAGTGCAGACGAAAGACGGAACGTGGAAGAGGCGAATTAAGCGCGAATCAGTTGCTGGAAGAACCTTCAATCGCGCACATGGCTGAATTCGATCGACTACGATCGGCTGTCCGACGACAGTCCAGTTAAATGATTCTCGAAAACGAACCGACGGGCACAAGAAGAAGAGGCGCCGAACTGAGGAGAAGTCGACCGGTTGGTATGATTGTCGCAATCCGTACAGCTAGGGCTTCAGCGGAAAAAATGGAACACTGTGCTGGGAGTTGGTATAATTGTACCGAGCCATCCGTGTGGCGGATACAGTGTCTACTGCATCGGTCTGCAATGTGATCTCTTATGGTCCGCAGGGCTATCTGCGGTTAAGTACCTGTTCTAAGGGCCCTTTGGCTAGTTTCAACATCTGGCTCCACACCAGTGGATCCTGGCCACCTAAGAGCTCCTGGTTGATAAGACTGTTGAGGAGTTGATTGGATTGAATGTAGCTTCGGAAATAACAGAATGGGAGACTTCTTTCGTTAGGTAAATGTTGGACAGAAAATCACAATCTGACGTTGCTTGAATGGTTAAAATGACCCAGAATAGGGCCCACAAATACTTCCTTGTAGACGAGATAAGATGCTCAATGCCCAATAGAGAGATTGTAAAACTGAATGATAATTTAGGACCAATCTTCACTAGGAAGATTGGTTAATCTTTTAGTTGCAATATAACACAAGACCAGCATGTCAAACATTACCGAACGCCTTTTCAATGTCCAATAATGCCATTGCAGATGTTAAGAAGACTTGGTTCGTCTATGAATGTATTTACATTCAAGTCAATTTATAACATATGACCGTACCTTCCTAAAACGGAATCTTTCTTGATGATGGTGGAGTTTTCATCAGGAGATATATATTTTCTGAACGCACAACGGCTAACAAATAAAAAAAAAAGTCATATTCCTCGAGTGCAATGCATAAATGCAAGGCTGCGTCAATTTTCAAACCTTGGCCAAACAAATGCGCCCCATTTGTCATAATACTTCCATTTGCCAAGCATAGGCCTTCTCGCCTCGAGCCGATCCCGAAATTTGTCTTTGTCAGAAAGTACACCTGACATCAGAAGTGCTTTACTAAAGCCAACTTTCGCGAAATGATTTATCCGAAACATGGAAAACAACTTCGAGTTCAGCCAAATTCAATCCAAACTGCCGGAGAAGAACTTTCTGTCACTGAGCAGCTTGCTGCCAAAAAGGCACGCGAACAAAAATGCCAAACTTTTCCCCAGCTCGAAGCAGAACAATAAATGACAGCGCGCAGTAGCCCGTGGGAAAGCGGTTGGCTAGGCGAGGAAGGAAGCAAGCAAGGTGGCTCACTTTTTCTCACTTCACTCCATTTTTATTCCCTTTCTTGCACAACTGATCAATGCGATTGCATGGCTTGGGATCATTTTGGCCTCGGATGGCGCCTTAAAAGTCCGGAAATCGCCCCCGAGTCTTGCTTATGTGTTTTGCACCCCGACCTTAACGGGGGAGAAAATTCGGCACGTGTTTTGAGCGAATCATGTGAACTAGCAATGACAGATGATGCTTTTTCACTGGGGAATGTAGGGTAGATAATTTTTTTCTATTATGTTTTTAGTTGGCAAACATCGGCTTGAGGTGGACGTAGTTTTCAGTGGGTAAATAGACGTCGAACGTGCTATGTGTGTGGTTTCTTTTTTTCTGCATTTAGAAGTTGCTAAAATATGCTGGTTCATCTTTTCTATCCGGATACGATGTCTAAATAGAGGACATCTTTGCTCCACGCATACATAATTTGGTTATTTTGTCGCTTGGAGGGATATCCGAGGCCTGTCAGATGTCGAACATACGCGATAGTTTGGTTAGATTGTGGCACCACATATTTCATCTGCATATTTTTACAAGCTGTTGTCGTACGTATGCAAATTTCAGTTTCTTGACCTGACCTTGGATAAAATGGATAGTGATAGAGGGAATGTTTTGTTCTGTTTGATGAAGTATACCACTTTGATGGAAAAACTCTACAGGGTACTTTTTTCCCACTTTTCATAGTCTAATGTAATTCGATTTTTAAATCGAAGCTTTAACTTTGATGGTTTACTTTAATAAAATTTCATAACTCGACTTTTGACCACGATAAAGCGGAATGTAGTTGTCGTGATTCCGCTGATCATTGTCACCAGCGTAATCCATATTGGAAACTTTCAAATATCCGGAGCTCATCTCTTGATCGGCCTTTCACCAGTATACTATTCACAAAACTGGTTTGTTCTACGTTCAATGCCTACTTTTTATGATACTCCTAGCAACGCAAACTTTGTTATTCCACGCAACGCGGGGGGGGAGGAGGACACTAAAAGGGTCTATCAAATCTTACCTACTAGAGATGTTCATGAAAAGTGATGAACAATATAAACTTCTCAAAATATGGGAGTATTTTTTGTGGAGTAGCATTCTTGTTTTCCAGAATTTAGCTAAAGTTGGATTGATTAAATTCATAATACATGCTATACTCTCTACAGTAGTTTCTTTTCCGATCGCATTGTAAACTCCATGGCCATAACCACACACCTTTAACCTTCCAGGGAATAGCAGTAATCCATTCTCTCCTAAAATTAATTAACTCATCCGCTGGTTTATTTGTCAACTCTGTCGTCGTCATCGTCATCGTCGGTTGGTCGCATTTAACTCATTCACGAGGAATATGGTCGAGTGGGTGTGTATCGGGTGTCGGCAAAGAACAATCACTGGAAGCATTAGCACTAAACAAGTACGGCTGTAAAAGCGATGTTTGTAAGCCTTTGAAAGCTTTCCTGAATGGCCTATCTATGGAGCTCGCTTTTTCTTTCCTCAAGTAGGTTGGCGGGTGTTACAGTCGGCGTCAAGTGGGGATACTTAAGATGAAGTGCATGGATATTTTGGACGAATCTAAGTTCTTTTGTTACTAAGTTAAACTGACTAGAATCAATTTCCAAAAAAAATCATGACCAAGCATCTTTGAAATTCAAGATCATATTTCCCATATCATATCATAAGTTAATGAGAGAACTTCCCAGAAAATCAGGAGTGGACTTCTCAGAGTTTCATGAAGAAGTTTAGAGACAGGAGGACAGGACAGTTTTGGTGTTTTTCCAGTCATGCAAGATGGAGTTCCCAGAAGTCCAGCAAAAACTATTCCCCGAAGTTCAGGAGGTAACTAACAAGGAAGAACGATATCTAAAATCACTCAAAAATACCTAAGCAAACTTACACAAAGCTCAGCACGTAGTAAAATTCAGGAGCGAACTTTCTAAAGTTCTGGAAAGGACTTCTCAGCAGTTTCAGATGAAACATCTCAAAAGTTTAGTTGGAACAGCTCAAAATTTTAGTTGGAACTTCCAAGAAATGGTAGAGAGTTTTCGTGAAGTTCAGAAGAGAACATTTCAGAATTTCAGAATGAGAATTTTTCAAAGGTCACGAAGAAACCTTTTCAAAGAACAGGAAGAATAGTGGGTTCTTTCTAGTAGTTTGAGCAAGGTTTGCTCAGAGGTTCAGGAACAATTTTCACCGAAGTTCAGCAGAAAACATCCCAAAAGTTTAGAAGAGGACTTCTTAGAAATTCAGTCAGAACAAATTTAAGAGATTTTTAGGAAAATACTTGCCAGAATTTTCTGGAAAAAACATACCAGAGAGGCACTACCAATGAGTTCAAGAAGGAATTTCTCAAAAGTTTAAAGAAACTTTTCTGAAGTTTAGGAGAGGACTCTCCAGAAGTTCTGAAGGGAATGTCCCAAAGGCTTAGAAGGAACTACTCATAAGTGCTAGAGAGCTTTCCTGGAGTTCAGAAACGAACATTCCAGAAGTTCAGAATAAGGATCCGAAGTTTAGCAAAGAAGTATAAAACAAAAAATTCAAGAATTTTATCAATATATGAAAAAAGTTTTAACAATTCAGAGAAAAAAAATCAGAGAATCTTCCTGAAATTCAATAAAAAACTTCGGCTCTGAAAAAAAACCCTCTTAGCGTACCAGAAGCTAAAAATAAAGTTGAATGTTTACCATAAAGCTAAGAATAAAGTTGAATGTTTACCAGAAGCTCAGGAAACTTCAATATAACATCGTTGAAGTGACGTACAGCAACATTTAAATGTTAAATGTTTAAATAATTAATGTTGTCAATAGCTTCACTACCATCACGCATTAATTGATAACAATTAATTGAGGCCCTCTTCTGAAACATCTTTGAAATGAATATCGATACTTGTCCACATATTAATTAATATCTTCCCAGAAAAGTACTTCAAATCACAGCTATGGATCGGCGTCCCAATAAGGTTAACTAGATTGATCAAAGTCCTGAATTACCGCATGTTGTAGTGCTTCAAAGACAATTTGAAAAATTTCAATGTTTCAGTCAGCTTCAGTCGACTTCTATAATTAACTCCTATGAATAAATTCTCAAGAAAAACCAGCCCATCGTCTTCCATTTTGAATACTCAAATATTTCCAGTCAAATCCATCGAAAGAGAAGTCTTACTTTCACTCAAGACCTTGCTCGTTGTGACCCTCGTCGTCCTGTGCCAACCGGCTTCATTTTCGCAGCATAGTTGTCCGGCATTCTCGGAAGATGTCCTGCCCAGCGTATGCCTTCAAATTTGACCACCCTTAATTGCGTGAGCTCATGGCTTCACTCCGTCTGTTCCCCATAATTCGAAGTACTTCTATCACCCCGAAGGCTAGATGCACGGTTAGGCTTTTAATGGGTAGAGGAGTTGGCGTCGCCATCCCTGAATTGTTCAGGAGTCTGTATGCAGATTTTCGATCCCGTCACAAAAACTATGGTTCCTTATACTCGTCGAAACTCAAAAACTCCTAGTGCTTTCAAGTCCTCCTCAAGCATTATCCACGTCTTTTGTACTGGATACACTTCGTAGGGGCCTAAGTTTGCTTGACTGCAGTACAAGTGAGTCGAGATAGACAAATTCGTCGACTACCTCGAACTCCGTCGATCGTTACACTGCTGCCTGTCCCTGTCGTACTCGGTTCCTCATGCCAGCATGTACTTCGTTTTGGACGTATTTATCTTCAGTTCAAGCGTCACTGCTTCGCACAGGTGTGCTGCTCTGCTACCACCTCAAATGTTCTGCCGACAATATCCACGTCCTCGGCAAAGCAGATAAATTGACTGGATCTGTTGAGAATTGTGCCCCGGATGTTGAACGCCGCTCGTCTCATACCTTCAGGAGCAATGTTTAACAGCAGGCCAGAGATTCCATGGCAAAGCCCCCTTGTGGGATTCGAATGAACCCGATATCCTCACACAGCTATGGGTTCCATCGTAGCCTTATTTAGTCGGGTCAACGTCCCCGGAAAGCCGTTCTCGTCCATGATTTTCTATAGATCTTTCGGTCAACTGTGTCATAAATAATTGCTTAACCAGAGCCCAATATTTTTCTATTCGACGATGTTTGCACGTTTTTACCCTCCTGTGCCGTATACCATTTCAGGACAGATTTTGCATAGCGACAAGAGTCCAATCGGCCCAAACTGGTGAGCTGGTGAGCTGATTCTTATAAACTGCTTTTACAGGCATTCTTTCTCGTACTCATCCCTGTTGATCACAGCTGGCCTTGGCCTTCTTGACGCGCAATACTGATTAATCCAGCGGATTAACATCGGGACTGGATGGCGGCCACATATTCTTCGCCCAAAACAGCAGATCTACCTGCAATCACTCCTGAGTGCGGTTCGAGGTGTGGCACGAAGCCTAATCTTGTTGAAATACAACACTTGGCTTCTGGCCATACCGCTCTTTGATCCACGGAAAAACATACTCACTTAAAATCCCAATGTGTTTACTCTGTCACCTTCTTAAATGAACACCGGTTTTTTTTGCCCTAGGAAGCCACCAACTCAAGCACCAGGATATTTGGTCAGATATACGTTTTCATGCTGGTTGACCACGGCTTTTATCCGAAGAGAACTAATATAGCGATCGGTCCTGGAGTTTGATACGGGATCGACGGTAAACTTGTTCTCCGCGGTGAACATTATTACCGGATTGTTTCGGTTGAAAAGGTCAAGATTTTCTTTCATCGATCCACTCGTAACTCCCGAATGCGTGTTCGCAATCATGTGAGATTTTTCCTTACCCTCGACTTCGCTCCTTCGGCTTTTCCTCCGGTTGCTGATCCTGTGTTCCTTCGCCATTTTCTTCATTGAACGCACTGTATTCACCTAGTCGAATTCAACGGAATTTGCTCGCGATTCACTAGTGAAAATTTAAAAGGGTATTCCTTTTTTAGAAAAGGTGATCAAGTGTGAGTGTTAATTTAAGTTTTCCTAGTTTTCCAATTACAATCGTTCTACTAACTCGCTCGTAAAAGTGTTTGTTTTTGAAAAGTGTTTTTCACACAACTGCGTACGAAAGCGGACGAGAGCAACGGAGAATGCAGTAGATGCGGACACGGACAACATTTGAAAATTTCAAACGACGACGACGGTTTGCTTTGTGTTGGTGGCTTTGACAGTTCTATCATTTGAATTGAAAAAGAAATCACTTTTAAATTTACACATAAACCGAAACATAACACTTTCAAATCAAACGAAGAGCTTGCGTTGTACACAATTTTACAATCAATTTAATGAAAAATAAACACTTTTCAGAAGTAAAGTGCAAAACTTTGAATAAAACAAGAATTATTTATTGAGTGTATAATTGAAACGTTGAAGCGTTCCATAAAATAATTGAAAAAACTACACTGAATAAAAAGTGTATGAAATTTGAACAGTCGATTGGAGAAAAAACCATATGCCAATACCAAAGCAGAAGTTGTATGTTATCTGACAATCACAATGATGTTCTAAGCTCAGTGAAGTCGTGAAAATAGACCTTAGCGCAGACCATGGTGTAGGGCTTGGCGTAGACCTTTGCTAACGAATATTGAAATCGTTGTGGAAAAATGAACTGACATAAACAAACAAGGGTTCTTTTGACGTGAAACTTATCAAAAACATCGATTCTACAATATTATCTCAAGATCAAAGCGACAGCTGGGATTCATCTTTAAAAGAGCAAATGAATTCCGTGACTTCTATGCCTCGATCTCTTTGTTGTGCTCTCAAGCGGTTGATCCTGGCATCCAATACTGTGGTTTGGTGTCCCGTATCAATCGATCTAGGTTGTAGGGTCGAATCAATCCAAAAACACCGATTGCCACTTCTAAAGCAACTATCTCAAAACATCCTGTTTTGGCCCGAATTGGCCAGTACTAAGCGGTGACGAAGAAATGGTACAGAATGTCATTGTGGTACCTCGTGACATTCAATTTTGGGCAATAATGAAGGAAAATTGTCGAGGAAAATGGCGGAGAGTCAAAATCGGTTCGAAATTTCAAGAAGAAGTGGACAAAAACACAAAACCAGAGGAGAAAAGTTTTCAAACCAGGAGTCCAAAAGTTTGAGCGGGAGGTTGTAATTTAAATCTATTATTACAAAAGTGTAAAGAATGTTCTTGACGAAAATAGATGTGAAGAAAAGATTTGTTTGCATTTCTGTTAGACCTTCAACGGTCGTGTTATGATACAAAAATCAAAACAAAATTTCGGACACTTTATAACAGATAACATTCTAATATATTATGATTTCCATAAATAAGATTTGGCAGTAAAAATAAATTTTTGAGAAAATCTACCACCTCTTCTTAAGCCCAATTCCGTTCTACGATTTATATTTTCATTCAATTGCAATTTATTTGACTTTTCTTCGTTAGACTAAAGACTGGACTCGAAAAAAATAGACTCACAAAAATGATCACCAAAAATTCATTTGAAATTGGATACTTCTCAAATTTTCAGGGATAAAATAACTATATATTAGCTATGATTTTTGTTTATAATTTATTTATTG
>JASCZW010017815.1:0-16450 GCA_034211315.2 Aedes japonicus
TCAATTTGTCCAAATGTTATCAAAGAAATTTTAAAATGTCTTTGACTTTCAAGATGAAATAATAATTGTATGCGGAGTTTGTTGCTAATGGTATATTTCGAAAAATGTGTTAAATAAAATTACGTTTAAATATTAATTTAGAAATTTTGATGCCAGTTTTGTATTCATACGATTATTTGACATTCTGGCAATAATAGATATGATGCGAAGGAAATGTTCGCTCATCACCATGAGGCCCTAAAAGTGGACAGTAATGTTTGCTAGAATGAAAGATACGAAGAGTCAGTGTACGGAAGGTTGTGAAAATTGAATAGAATTATTGAAAATTTTACTCAATTTTCCTCTCGTCATCTCTGACTAAGAGACATCGAAGAAAAATACCGTATAGTGTCGTGATACTGATACAGTATGTATTGATGGGTTCCCCATTGCGGGATTTACATACTATAACTAGCTGACCCAACAGACTTCGTTCCGTCTAATATTAATTTATTGCTTGCAATATCTTTAAAATCGATTCACACAATAAATTGGTATTCTATATTAATATCGCTTTTTTTTAAATTGCATACATGTCCTTCATTGTTTTAGTCAAACTGAAAGGGACAGTCAATTTTCATACGGGAGAACTTGGATATTTTCAATTTTGGCTTCAGAAAGTATGACAATCGGCAGTCATTTCATATTATTGATAATCTGTGATCAATTAATTGGCCACTTTAATTGGTGTATTATGTTAGAATACTGAAGTTTTTTTTTGGAAGTTCCAACGCATGAAAAATGGTTGATTTTTGTATGATGTCTTGCCGGACCGACATGAGTTGATTACGGTGCTGTAAGATATCATAAAGAAACTTTCCAAAACAACAACGTTTTGTGCATTTTCAATGTGACAATTTAACACTGGCATCTGAATTGAAGATGTTCATTTAACTGATTGTTGGAAATTGGGTTTTTCTTGAAGTTTGCTCAGTTTGAAAGTGAAGAAATTTGAATTGATTATGTTGACAATAATTTATTTGTGATTTTTCTGCATTTCTGACAAAAAACATTTGATTAATACAAACAAAATTTGATATTCTAGTATGAAAAAATGCCTTTCTTATTTTCCAATTTTCCGACTTTTCTAGTACTCTAGTATGAAAAAATGCCTTTCTTATTTTCCAATTTTCCGACTTTTAAGTTTCTCTAAAACTTTGTTAGGCAAAAAGGAACAAATCATCCGAAGACACCGTCAAGATTGGTTCAGCCGTTCTTGAGTTTAAGCGTCACTAACAAACAAAATTTTTTTATATATAGAAGAGAAGATTTGATTTTTTAAATGGAAAAATAACTTATTTTTATTTAACATTTTTCTGACTTTGCCTGGAAAATTTCCCAACTTTTCTTTTTTTTTGGACCTTTGTTGGACAAAAAGAAACAAATCATCTGAAGACACCGTCAAGATTGGTTCAGCCGTTCTCGATTTTTAGTGTCACTAACAAACAAACTTTCATTTTTATATACATAGAAAAGAGAAGAGAAGATGGGATTTACATACTATATTGTATTCTCTGTACGTGGAGTAACGATTATGATGTAGAAGGAAATTATGTAGAAGGAAATACCGGAGATGTTCGAAACATTCCAAATATTTGAAACAATACCTAATTGTACCTACCGAAATGTACGAGGGCGGGTCAATCAAGACCTCTTAATCGAACGGGCAACACTGTTCCTGTCAACAGGCAACTGTCTCTTGACTCCTGTCAAAATTAGAAATTTGTTTCCAATTTTGAATGATCACTTGGGCATGGGAAAGCTTTCCGCAAAATGGGTACCGCGTTTGCTCACATTAGACCACACGCAACCCTATGACAACTCGCATACGTGTTTCATGATGTTCAACCCTAAAAATGACAAGTTTTTGCGCTGATTCGTATTCGTAGACAAAACTTGGCTTCACCACAACACACCAGAGACCAAACAGTAGTCAAAACAGTTGATTTTTGGAGTGAATAGGCGCCAATAAAGTCATGAAAACCGTTTTCTGATACGCACGCAATTTAACTGACATTGACTAACTTCAAAAGGGAAAGAGAGTAGTCAATAGAGAGTAGTCAAATAATCAATACCCAAGTAACATTGCCAAAACCATCCAGCTTTATTAAGTTTTATTAAAGTTTTATGAAAGCCACTGGAAATCAATTTGGTTTTATTATGGTACCAAGAGGTGCCAATAGGTTTTATATTTCAGTCAGGTTTATGAGAACCTACACAGCTTCTTTACAACGATCTTGAAACCTTCCCTTCCCTTCATCATCTCCTCCTCCTAATATCAAAGGTTTTATTTTGACTTTTTGTATCTACTCGTAAAATGCTGTTATGAAATGCCTTTTTAGGACTCATTCATATAATTTTATTTTGGTCAGTTGAAAACGCATTTTAAAACCATTTTGCCTCCAGTAAATGCATTAAACGGCAAATTGGCATTGGGGGAAGTCACCATATGACCAAATAGTTTTATGGCAGTCATTGCGAAGATAAATTGGCTTTTTGGAAAAACTGTGATTTCTTCCAACTGCCATATTGAAATATAGGAAATCATTGAAATGTGGAAAAATAAATTCACCAAGTTTTAAATGTTATGAAAATGAACTGTTGATCGGAGAGCAATTTCGGCATTCCTATAGATTGCCTTATTGATTTCCATCAATTTCAGGAAATTTATGATTAATTTACCGAACATATTTGTTTTAATTTTGTTTTTGTTGTTGTAAATTCGCAGACATTTCCAAGGCACATCAATTTCCGGATTTTATCGTTTCAATATCCACCATAACATTAAATACGCTTATGATTTGGAGCATGATACGCTATAAAAAACTAAATTTGTTTTCAATATTTTGCTATCAAACAAAGCTTCCCGCAATACTAGTACTTTTTTCTTAGATATTATTTACTGCTAAATGAATCAGAAGAGCAGAGAATCGAACAAAACAGAACAAAAAAGGCAACCACGATATTACCGTGAAGTTTGACAGCTGTGGCCATTTGGCCCTATGCTGGTTTTAACAGCCATAACATCTTTCACTAGAACATTTTCAAAATCCTTATGGTCGTAAAAAGGTTTTACCGTCTATAGGGTGGGCCACTTTGTACAAATTTCGTCTTTAAAGATGCATAGAGGAGGTGTTGCTGGACAAAACAGTTTTGAATGAAGCCGGGAGGTGTGCTATACGGCTGGAATAAAACTTAAATTGTTTCTTGATTAGTCATTAGTTTTCTTGCGGTGGCTTTCAAATGAAAAAAAAAAAGTTTAACAGAGAAAAACAGTGATTAGTCCTCTAGAATTCAATTAATTTTTTGCAGTCTGTTCAAACGAGTAGCCGGACATGGCAACGGAGTTGGAGAAATTACTCTTTCTCCTAAACGGGTGCATCGATTCACAGCATGTCGCAATGGCAAAGGAATGCATCCACGCCATCATGCATTTGGTTATCGGCGCAGATGGTAAAAAATCTGCCGAATCAGAATACTAAAGCCTGTCCACGTTAAATTTTGTACACTTTTCTTTGAATTATTTTACGGACCGCTGAAACGTTTCACTTATATAACAGCTGAAACTCTCCACTTTATTTGGTGGTGTCAAATGTTTCCATTCTTGTTACATTCAGTAAAATGGCGTCAAATCGAGTGGAAGTACGCAAAAGGCATTTTGTACGAACGGCAGCAAAATCCGAATTTATCGGTCGCGTTCTTGCCATGAAACTAAAACTACCGAAAAGTACCGTGTTTTTCATTGTAAATCATTTGACCAGCGCTTGACTGTGGATCGGAAGGTTGGAAGTGGAACAAATCGTAAAGTTGCTCCCGACAAATTGACAAGAAGGTGGTAGCCATAAGTGAAAAAAATCCGAATCTTCTGTGCGAAATGTGACTCGCAAAGTTGGGAAGTCAAAATCATACGTACAAAAAGTGAAACAGAGGAAAGGACTGATGAACCAATTTTTTGCAAACATTTTCTTTTATCATAATGAACGACGAAACACACGTACTCGAAGACTTTAAACTGCTTCCAGGTCTGGCTTTTTAAACCACATTGCAAAGGATCGCCGTTGCCGAACATTTCCGGACAAAGAAGATGCCAAAATTCCCGAAGAAGTATTTGATTTGGCAGGCCATATGTAGTTGTGGTCGAAAATCTAAAAGTTTCGTCTCTATGGGCGAAAAAAGGATGTGTACGGCAAAGAATGTCTGCAAATGCGAAATCCGTCCTGGAATGGTATAAGGTACAAGAGGTCAAATACTTGCCAAAAACAGCCAATCCACCAAACTACCTAGAATTTCGCCCAATAGAGAAGTCCTGGGCTCTAGTTAAGCGGGAACGCTTCAAGACTAAGAAGAAAGCAAATGGTACCGATGATTTCAAGAGAAAGTGGAGTATCTGTGGATACCGTGCGGAACCTGATGGCGGGTCACAGTGGGGCAGCGAACTCAGTGGTGTGGCCAAAACCTCTAGCGCCGCGTGAATGCATCCTACAGGTTTGCAGTCTTAGAAAAAGTTGTTCAGTTGAAAAACGGCCATCTTTTGACAGTTTTGATTAGTTCATATTTCCTCCGCATAGGTGGCGCTCGATTCTATCTTTTTAACGGAGCGTCCTAGAAGGATGGTTTTTTCGACAAAATTGTTTATTAGATCATGTTGAGAAATGTTGTCGAAGACGTCAAAGACCTATCTTACACAGAAAACAAAATATTGGCAAACTTTTAAAAAATACCACAAAAAGTAGTTTTTACTATTTTTTGGAAAATAAAGATCTACAATATATAATTTAAACGGTGAAATATTGTCGCAATGCTTCAGTTTAGTTTTTTTTGGCAAATTTTGCGATATATCATACATGAATACAAATATATTTACAATAATGTTGTAAAATGGAGGTGTTTTCAAAATACAATTACTCAAAATATAGCAGAAAGTAGCAGCCAAATTTTTGTGAGCGCTTAGTGTAAACGTGGTTGGATATTTGCAAGTATGTAGTTCAACAGGGAACAGCAGGGCTTTTTGTAAAATATAATTTTAATATATTTAGGTTTATTTCTTTCAACTTGATTAGATTTTTTAATCGTGTGAACAGCACAACCAGTGTGCTCTGTGTAATAGCATGAAATCTCACAATTAAATCATTTTAATAGGCAACTCATCGGTATGTGACATTGCACGAAATTAACAGGTGGCTTAACTCACAAAAGCAAAAAGATAAACATAGGGTAATGGGATGTAATGACGCCGTTGATTCGGCCTATGTACCAAATGCGTCATTATTTCGGCAATAATCAACAAAAATCATGGCTATCAGGATGATGGATTTATTTCAAAGCAATTGAGACATTTTTAATCAATTTATAGTTGTTCACTTCCGAGTAATTTTCGATTTCCTTAACTTTTTTAGACACCATGATTTTGCTGGTTAAGCTAAACAAATTATCTACACGATCTTCGAATGATCTGGTTTTGCTGAAATTGAACCTATAAACCGAATAATGCAGCCAATATGTACAGAAAATAGTCACACCGTGATTCACACGTTATAAATTCACAGGTCACATAAGTAAAATAACAATGATTTAACATGAAAACCATAGACCCAATGTTAGGGACATATTTTTTTCTAGGTTCCCAACTATGGCCTGTTGTACGGAAAGCGTAGTAAAAATGTTATTATTGGTAACATTTACAATACAAATGTGTGAGTTTTGGTTGAGTGCTTTTCATATGGCTCATCTTAACACATTTTGATTGCTGAATGGCAGCTAAATCATATGTAAAAATTACTTAACTGTTTCTTAGCAGTTTAAGTATAGTTCGATTGTTAGTAAAATTGTTTGCCTACATCCGTTTTTTAGAATGGTTGTTGCATGTGAGTTATAGGTTGGAAACAAGAAATTATCATAAAACAAAAGCGCTGAAGACACAAATTGAGACACGTGAAGCAGAAATAAAATATCGATTTAAACAGGAATCTGGATTACTTGTCGACATGGTGAAAGAAGGACATGGTACAACAAATGATGGTAACACTGCACGTAGATTCTTTGCGAACGCAGCCAAAACAAGCGAAATTACTGGAATAAGTGAAGAACTGATTGATCGATGCGACACTATTCTACGAGCTATGTCTTCCGGATATTTGGTCAACATACCAACATTCCGCTGTTTTGCAGAAGGAACGGCACGTCTCTATGTTAGTTTGTACGAGTGGTATCCTATGCCAGCATCTGTTCATAAAATTCTCATCTATGGATCACAGGCAATTCAAATAGCGTTGGTTCCTATTGATATGCTTAGCGAAGAGGCACAAGAGTCTCGGAATAAAGATTTTAGAAAGTTTCGGGAACGATATGCTAGGAAAACGAGTAGGATGGACACAATGGCAGACGTATTTCACATTATGTTACTTTCATCAGATCCAGTATTATCAGCGATGCGATCTACGCCAACGACCAGCAATGAACGTTTAAAGCGTGCAGTTTTTACAATTATTGCAGTCGGATGATGAAGATGGATATTGAATTACCAAATCGTAAAATTACACGCGAGTAAGTTTATATAGAATAAGTTTTAATCCGCAAGTTTCATTTCATACTTCTAACTTAATTGCTTAACTTTGACAAACGTTGTTTACAATATGCGAACTTCTTTTTCTTCTAAAGCTACTTGCAATAATGACTTGAGTATTTGAACGAGATACTGAAGATAGTTGCACATTGTAGACAACATACACGTTTTTCTCAAATATCAGCAATTAAGGTACAATTAGTTATCTAGCTTTCATTCTTCCTACAGCTGTGCCGTTATAGACGCCCACATTCGATGTCAATCACTATTCAATATTGTCTTATATGAAGAAATATATGCTCTGGATTTATATACATTAGTAAGATAAAAAAATTCAAGTAAATTCCAAAGATTACTGGTTCTGCTGTTCACACGGTTAAAAAAATCTAATCAAGTTGAAAGAAATAAACCTAAATATATTAAAATTATATTTTACAAAAAGCCCTGCTGTTCCCTGTTAAACTACATACTTGCAAATATCCAACCACGTTTACACTAAGCGCTCACAAAAAAAATTTGGCTGCTACTTTTTGCTATATTTTGAGTAATTGTTATTTGAAAACACCTCCATTTTACAACATTATTGTAAATATATTTGTATTCATGTATGATATATCGCAAAATTTGCCAAAAAAGAACAAACTGAAGCATTGCGACAATATTTCACCGTTTAAATTTTATATTGTAGATCTTTATTTTCCAAAAAATAGTAAAAACTACTTTTTGTGGTATTTTTTAAAAGTTTGCCAATATTTTGTTTTCTGTGTAAGATAGGTCTTTGACGTCTTCGACAACATTTCTCAGCATGATCTAATAAACAAATTTGTCGAAAAAACCATCCTTCTAGGACGCTCCGTTAAAAAGATAGAATCGAGCGCCACCTATGCGGAGGAAATATGAACTAATCAAAACCGTCAAAAGATGGCCCTTCTTCAACTGAACAACTTTTTCTAAGACTGCAAACCTGTAGGAAGCATACACGCGGCGCTAGAGGTTTTGGCCACACCACTGGGTTCGCTGCCCCACTGTGCGGGTGTACCACAGAAAGTTCGAGAACTTTACAGAAGAAGGATTAACATCTCAATCAACTGTTCAAGATGAAGATATCACTCTATTCTCGTGACATAAACAATCGATTTTGTTGAATTATGGTAAATTTATCCCGCTGCTGCTATTTTGCAACCGATATTTAACGTGGATGGTCAAACTCTGTCGAATCAGCCACAGCCATAAGTTATCAAAATAACATGCGATGTAAAATGTTTGCATAGTTGAAACAACACTTACACAACACACTGGTCTCCACTTCTTCTTACCTAAGTTGAGCGAGGAATCCGTGAAAATAGTAAAAGCAAAAGTATTGAGCGGAGAGAGCGCTTTGTAGATAGCTGTCGAGGACGTAAAGCACATCTGGTACTGAATTGTGTGCGTGTAATTCTGGGGATTCCGAGACAATTTTACTGCACAGCTCGAAAAAGTAGTGTACATTTCTGTTCAATAATTTTGCTTCCAAAAACGCGTTGTTCAACCTTCTGCAACTTATCAATTATCATTATTTTTAATGAAAATTTGACAGCCCTATAACCAATGTGACCAAAATTTCATGGTGAAATAAAATATAAGTTTGAAGTTATCTTAACATATGTGAAAAAAGTCATTTTTGTACATAGCAATTTCAAAAATCCGTATTTCTGTGAAATATTTAGGTAGCATATTAAAAATTTCTCCATAGCTTAAAACAATAATAATATATAAAATAATGTGGACAGCATATTAAAAAAATTCCATAGCTTAAAACAATTTAGAAAATAATGTGGACAAAATTTGAACTGTTTCCACCAAGTGGTTTGGACTAAAGCTGGCGTCAAAGTTGACGCACCAACATGAGTATTTCCCTTTTTCACCCGATATTAACCTTGCTAAAATAACGGTGCAAAAAGAAAGCCGAGATGAATTCTACTAGTAATGCTGTATAGTACTGTATACGTAGGTCGACGGAAAATAAACGAATAAATTAAAGTATTTTAATAGACATATTTCTTGCAAGTTGCATGGTATTATGTAGAATGAAATAAATTTCACCTGAATCATTATTTACCTCGAAAGCGTGGCGGTAGAGCACCAGTGTATTCGGCTCACTGGTGACCGCCGTTAGCGACACCAGCAAAAAGATACAAAGGCGCATTATAGCTGGCATTTGTGCCTATTTTGACACCGAAGGGCGCTAAGATCGCACAAAGTTAGCCGAACTACAAAGTTGACCATCTACAAAACGATAATTAGACCTCTACGTCCTCTACGGCAACGAAACATGGAAATTGCTTGTGGAGGACCAACGCGTAGATGGTGCGTACGATCTCAGTGGAGTGCAGATGGTAGACATAACGTGAAGGAGGCGAATGAACCATATCCGTTACTGAAAGAACCTCTTCTAATACACACCGCTAAAATCAGTCGATTACGGTGGGCTGGACATGTCGTAAGAATGTCGAACGACAGCTCAGTTAAAATGATTTACGAAAATAAACCGACAGACACAAGAAGAAGAGGCGCGCAACGAGCAGGTTGGAAAGATCAGGTAGAAGGTGATCTGCGGACCCTTCGTAAACTGCAAGACTGTCGAAATGCAGCCACGGACCGAATAGAATGGAGACAACTGCTGTATACATTTTTTCGAAGTATCTGCTTCATAATGGTCCAGTACTTCTTAGTTGGCCGGAGTTCCCGTGCGTTCGGGAGATTAAGATGCTTCCACACGAAATTGAACTTCTTAGCCGTGTACCACTCCAGAACATCTTTAAGTAATGACATGAGACTATCTCTTGCCAGAAAAGTGTAAAGCGTGCACTCAAAAACAAAGCGACTATATGAGCCGATTTTCCATGCATTCACACCGCTACCTGGCGGACGGCTGCCGGTTAGTTGTCAATTTATTGCCTATATACTGTGAAGATTTGACAGCTCCATCAGTTTGTTTACGGCAGCTATGGCGAGAACGAACAGTGAAAAAACTTCGATCTATGGTTTGTTCGTATCGCCTACTCCGCCTGGACCTAAAAAAGTCGGTCATCGTGTTGGCCGAATACAATCGCGTATTTCGTGATTTGGGCCAGGAGGTCGGTGGACCGGACAAACGGTTTAGAAGTATTTGGTCAAAATGGATATCCACATGCGAATGCGTCAGTCTGGCCCTGCAGTGTCGAAGAGCCAAGCGAAAACTCAGAAACAATAGCTGAAAATCCGGCGAAGCGGATCGTAGTGGTCGTTATGGACGACGAGATGTACCTCACGTTAGACGGCAACGACTGGCTCCCCGACAATAGCAATAAGCAACAATGTGAAGTACATAGCGCATACGAAGTTCCCAAAGAAGCTGTTGCTGTGGCTCACAATTACTGAAAAGGGAATTTTACGTCCCCTCTTCTTATTGTCTCCCAGAAGTTGCCACTGTCTTTTTCTTCTTATTCTTCTTTTGGCCGGATCTAGCGTTGGCCCACTACTTGGAATGGGCGCTGGAGGAAATGGAACGGTTGGGCATTCCGGTGGTGCCCAAGCATGCCAACCCCCCTAACCTGCCTCAGCTGTGCCCCATTGAGGAAGTTCTGAGCCACCATTAGTAGAGAAGAGTATATTCAAAAAATTTCGTGACCTAAAACGACGGATGAACTGGATTAAAAGGCGATCAAGCAACTGAAAAATATCCCTTAAAGCTTCCTTTGGCAAAAGTTCCGATAAACTGCCAGAAGGCGGCGCGGTAGAGAGTAGACGTATTATTGTGAAGTTCTTTTTTGCCATCCATCCTAAAGTAGTCGCTTTTTTTAAAGCGCGCATTAGGACCTCAGAAGTGGTAGTAGACATTTTTTGGGGAATTCCTTTAGGTATACCTCTCCATTGACCGTCTCGGAGCTTCCACACGAGCAAATTACTTGTCAAATCATGTATTGTTTAGCAAACTTTGACATCTTCTGCTCCTTCACGTCCTCAGGAACATCGAACTTAGAACAGTAAAGAACAGCAGCACCGGAAGCTACCGGAAGTCTGATTTTACATAAGTCTTACATAAGTCATCCATAACGTCCATAAGTGATCCATAACGCGACAATGCGGTTAGGTTAGCAGGTGTACAGGGTGCGGCAGAAAATAATGCGAAAATGTTCAAACTTGAGTATTGGGTTAATTGCGTGTAGCTAGTGACTGATTTCTGTCGAAAGTTGTATTTGTTTATGTTTACTTTCAAGCGCTGCATCCAAACATTCTATTTGTTTTATTGCAAAATTCGTCAAAATGTTCGCGAAAGAAGGGATCACCAGTTTGTTCCTCGCCCATTTTGGCAACAGTTTACCGCATAAAAAGTCCTCGCAGGATAATCCTAAGCAGCGGGAAGCCGGGGAGCGGACGCAGCGAATTTAAATGCAGTTTTTCTGCCACATCTTGAACTGAACTGTTTGGATTGAAAGCTTCCACTACCCGCTTGTGGATTTCTTACACTATAATGAAGATTTAACACTTTTTCTTCTGATCTATGGCTAAAGTTCGCTATACTGATTAAAACACAAGTACTGTAGATTTCTAAGGCTTTCGCTGAAATGAAATTGCAATAGAAATTACCCAATGGGTAAAAAGTTACAGTAGTTTGAAAATGATGTGATTCGATACACTCTCAGCTTGATTTACACAAATTTACTAGAGAGATATTTCAAGAGAACACAAATATGGCCGCCAAAAAAATTTCAAAGGAAGAAATTTAAAATAAAAAATATAAAAATTTAGTATGCTGAACTTTAATGATTACTTTCTATTAAAGCAGCACGCATGTTTGGCATCGAAATTGCATTTACTCATTTTTGTTCCTTCAAAAATTCGAAGTAATGATGCAAATCGGCCATGATGGCTGTCATTTTTGTAGTCTAGATACCTTCACCTTAATGGCATTTTAATGGATTTTTATGGGTATATAAGACTTTAATATAAGACGCATAAATCCTTACATCACCATTTTATCGTTTAGAAAACTTCCTTTAGCAAGGTTTTTCAGAAAATACTATACTGGAAACAATTGTCTATGTATAACTTGGAACGTTTTTTCGCAACAAAGTCACTTTGATTTTTCAGGGCACACCCTAGTAGATATAGAAGCCTTGTTTTCCATTACCTTTGCTTGATATTTTGTCAAGCGATAAATAGCTGTTAATGGCATATTTTGAATCCCATCATATTTTTGTTGTATTGTACATCAAACTGTTCATATTGGTATTTTCAGTGTGCTTCGGAAACGCACGGCACATAAATTTTTAGCTTTTAAAGCTCATTAACTGCCCAAATTGGTACGACATCTTTCAATTATCAGGTGTACACTAAGAGAAATGAAACAAGTGATAACTCTTTGTCCTGTATGCTATCTTTCGTTTATTCCAAACAAAGCAACTGTAAATTGGCAAATAAGGTCAACCGTGTTCACGGTCAAATAGAGAAGAAAACCCGACAAAACATGATATCATGGCAGACGTACAAATGGCTAATCAAAACTCCATTCACGTACTTAACTGGCGTCTCGTAAAGTATCGCGCATAGCATGCATCAGTTAACCAATTCAAGATCAAGTCCGATCTCACATTTTGGTGACATATTCGTCGGTAAGAAATTTCGAAGCAGATAGAGAAAGAGTAGACAACGGGAAAGCGTAAGCACAAAAGTCGCCAACTTTACCGCCATGACGTGCCAGGCAACTATAACAAGTCATCTCGTGACTTGACGCGAAACCATCGTGCTTCTTCGTTTTTACTACATGCTCTTGAAACGATTTTATAGACTCGCAATGTTCTAGTCTCTTACAGTTTTGAAGCTTTCAATGTATGGTAAGCACCATGTTTCAGCAGGCAAGAAAAAAAAAATCATACCTGCCACTTCTGCCACTATAATATCATGCAACTACCAAATAAGCTGCATGAGACCACACAACCGTCAAATTCTACAATTTATGAAGTGACGAGCCCACGTCGGTGCCATTAGTCATCTTTGTTCTGCTGAAATTACCGGTCCTCCCACGAGTGCTGTAAACAAATTAAGCTTTACATTAAGCCTCAAAATGAGCTTGCGAAACGCACAGTTTTACGCACGGCTTTGTTTTCCACTAGAAAAGGAAGATAAAACCAATTTGAACTCATTCAAGCGGATCACTCAGTTGATAGTGTTCTGGTGCTGTTTTGCCCGGTTCTGTTTTTGAATCTTGGGAGATAATATTGCAAGGCTGTACCGGACGGTCCATAAATAGAACTCCCCTACTTTTCTTTATTCATGTTACTAGTAGCAGAAGCCCACAACGTTCAATAACTGTAATTACAAGTTTCTCTTTCACCGGGGCTCCAGCTCCGTTTTTCTCGTATCATTATTGTTTGTTCGCAACCCGCAATACTCTCGGATATATTGCGGTGAACGAGCGTGAGCGTAAAATGCAAAGTAGGCGTCCGTCTCACGGCTGCGGATAAACTTTCACGCGCGCCGCCGTACGTTCCAGAACCGGTGTGCTGCTGACCGCCAGCTTCCACGGCAAGGTCCACTTGCAAAAAAAAAAACGCTCCGAAATGGTCAGTATGGAAATTAAATGCAATCTGCGTCTAATGCAGCGGAAATTTGGTTCATGTTGAATTGTTTTCCTTTCTCTCCGATTAGTTCCGTTGACGACCCTAGGACATGACGTTCAACGAACCTTCCACAAATGTCACCATTGCCCTAAGTCCAGAAACAATGAAAACAAATGAGCAAATTTAACACCCTTATTTGGATGGGCTCCAAGACCCGATTGCAATTGAGGACGACTATCTGCGACACGGAACGTGAATTGTCTGCTGCAATAAATCCATAACACTCCATGACCTCGGCAGGGGCGCAATGCACTGGGTGGAGGTTCGAGTGGGATGTTATTCGAGCTACGAGACGGTAGCGGTAGAATGAAGTCACGACACGGTTGTAAACAACTCGACCCAATTGAAAAATCGGCTTGCATCATGTTCCAAATAGGTCAGATTTCTTTTCCATCGATTACTGCTTTGTTAGAATAGAAATGCAAGACTGGAAACTAAGTATTAATCTTACAGAAAATATCAGCTGAAAAATAATGGTTCTCACATTATTTAACGATGAGAAAGTTCAGCAAGATTATAACACTTTTTTTTAAATCATATTCAATAATTTGACAGTTTTTTAACTAATACGTCGTCTCGGGTTTTCGCCGAAGATTGTTCAGTAGGGTATCATAAAAATATCCTCGAAATGATAACCAAGAGGTGCCAAAACAAAACTTGACAAAACGATGACGACAACCCTGGCAAAAGGTTATTTACAACAAATTGAAACCGACGAGATCTTGGAAAAAAAAAGTTGCGTTTTCCTTAACTCTTTCAGGCCTCAACCGTTTCAAGCTTTAGGAAACAAGCAATTTAGCATATTCTGATTGAATTGTGTACTCAATAACTATAGAAATGTATTGAAAAAGTAGGAAATACATTTTTGAGGTGTTTGAATACGTCACGTAACCTTTGAATACTATTATACCGTAGATTTCAAGTTCCAAATTCAGGAGAGTTTGGATTACCTAGAGGATCACAAAGTTATAAAATTAATGACTGATTGATCTTTTAGAAGATTCATTGAATATGTTTGAATAAACATCGTCACCTTATATAGCCCAAAAAAAAAGTACTGTTACAACTGCAGATCTTATTTTATGAACTTAAGGACAGTTTGGATGACCTGAAATATCCCAAGATTGTCGCATTATGTCTGTTGACCTTTCCATGCCATCTATGAATATTATTAAATACACATTGTCGCTTTGCATACTCCAAAAACCTACTTTTACAACTGTAGATCTTATGTTCTGAACTCAAGAACAGTTTGGATGATCTAAAAGCAAAACATGTAAATCTATATACATGAACATGAATTTCTGCCGGTCTGTCTGTCTATCTGTCTTTCTGTCATTTTATTCAAGGTTCGGGAAATCCTTTTGGACTAATCTGTCACAAAAACCTGCACTTGCTCATCGTGCACTGTGTCAGAGTATGGTCAGGGTCGACCGTTGAGAAACTTGGTACACTATCGAACTCCCCCACGAGACTGCCTTATGGCATTACTCGTGGAGGGTCTTGGCCATTGGCTACAATAGAGTCATTTAGCTCCTACTCCTTGACACAACCTTTTGCTCGCCTTACTTGGTTGAGCCATTTAGCTCCTACCTTCAACGTCATCGAATTGAGTAATCCCCGACATCGGATCTACCCTTCTCCGGCGGAGGATTAAACGTCTGTGTATCCCGAAAGCGAACGACGGTGGGCCATTGAGCTCCGACATACTGACGCTATCGATTGGAGTAATTCCGTCTGCGAAACTACAACATCACCAGAGATTGACAACCCGCTACTCCACTCAGCCAATCGTTTCTTGATTCTTCCGCCATTTTCGCTGTAGAGCTGACATGATTTGCGTAATGGCTCCGTTTATCGCATTACAAACACTTACGTCACGACACATTATATAGACTGCGTTAACTGGACTGGTATCAGCCCTACTGATGGCAAGCATCCTGCTTTGCAATGTTCCGGAATCGTGAGCAGTCAAAAACCACGGTCCTGAAGCACATGGCCAGACTGAGTAAGGTAGAAATTTACCTCTTCGTGTTTTCATCCAGATCGATAAACTCCGGTATGAGCAGGTGCGTACATCGACCGTTTGCACCCGTATCCCATTCCGTTATGCCATTTAGTCATCGACTCCGCCTGCACCAGCTTGAACTTCACTGATATCTGGCTGATAACATTCACTGTCCTCCGCGCGAGAGTGATGCCAATCGGGATCATTCCGGCAATGACGCATACTGCCTCCGATAAAATAGTTCGGTACGCACTCACGACTTATGGCGTATGTCTGAACGTACTGTCTCAACTTCGTACTGTTTCGCTTGGTTTCTAGCGCTGCGAACCAGGCTGGACCTCCGCATCTTAGTATCGATGATGATACACTCAGCCGCTATTCGGCATGATCTCTAGCCATCGCACATTTGGCACTTCGCCGCCCGTACAGGCATAATCTACGTAGCTGTTGAGGTTAAGCTGGTCATCGATAATCACATCCAAGCCTTAAGTCTGATGTACGTGTCCGCCATTGTTTCAAAGTTACGTGCTACGATATCGTAACGTTAAGATTCGGCGAAGCTCAAATAGTTGGACAAACTTTAAAAAAGTTCTCTTGTGGCAGGCTATTTGCTCATGTGCCACTTTTCTTGTAAGAGATTGCGTTTCGTACTTGCTACTCCGTTATTGAACAGAACTAGTTTAATTGCACTGAAAAACCAAATACAGCTTTACATCTTCACCAGGCACAGCTCACAAATTCATACCGTTTATAAACCAGTACCGGCGCCGGCCATCGTCTCTCACGTGGCCTCTCGGGGAAGGTGAAAGATGATTAGAATGACAATTATGGTTAGAGATCGCGTCTCCACAATTGTCAAGGGAAGGATGGTTTTGTGTTAGTGAGGCAGGTTATTTTTAGATTATGGATTCACTGTGGTTAGAGTGATGCGATCAACGAAAGCGCAGTAAACTGCATTTTATTTTAAATCAAGTGGTGGATAGAAAGAAACAAGTGATAAATGGCAAGGAAGGGGGCGGACCTGGGATTGAAATCCCGATCATCTGCTCAGTAAGTTGAACGGGTAACCACTGAGCTACCCAGCCACGTCTGTTTGTTCATGTGCCACTGGGACGATGATGTCTTTCGCAAGGAGTGTGGCGATAAAAATATATAATGAATATCTTGGGTTGTTCTACTACAACAAAAATACCTTTGAGT
>JASCZW010017816.1:0-16455 GCA_034211315.2 Aedes japonicus
TTCCCGAGCAGAAAAGAATAATTTGATAACTGATCTTATTATTCAAGAGCTCAGATTAAGAGGTAAAATACCTGAGGATAATACCACAAAAAATTTTCCACAATGTTATGCAAATACCAAATTGAGGTAAGACAATACCAAAGTAGTACCTCTCAGGTATTCCCAGGTATCCAAAATAACAAGTTTTGTTATGCGAGAGATATCTTACTGGAAACTCTTAGCAGTTCTTAAGTATTTTGTTAAGGTATTTTACCTCTTAATCTGAGCTCTTCAATACCAAGGCCAGTTATCAAGATCAAAATTAGGTATTCATATGCTGTTGTCTTCTGCTCGGGTACCATTCATATTAGATACAATTAGACACCTTGCTATGGACGTCATCACAAAAACCATGATTGTTACCAACAAAATTGCATTTCGAATTCTGTGTTTACTATTTTTTTTAATTAATCATTTATTTGTACAGGCTCAATCGAATTAACTTTACCGAGCCAAATTTTCATATTTTTATACATCATTTATCTTAAAACTAAAGTAAGAAGGATAGAGCCGATTACTCGCGGCCGTCTCGAGGTTAAAAGGAATTAGAAATTACGGATGGGAAAGAGGGTGGCAATTTAAAGTATGGTTTACATAACACATTAAATTTAAATTCTAAATTATCTCAACACTTATAGCTATACAATTTATGGTTTTCTTTTGACTTGAACATTTTTTGAAAAAGAAAAAAAAACAAACACACACATGCACATATAAAAAAACTTAAAGTAAACATACAGGTTAGACTAACTACAATCTAAGGCTAATGTTAGTCAAAAACACATAATTGAGTTTCATGTACTCCAAATCACGTACAGCCAAATTATCTTAAATTGGCACATTGGGATGTCTACCTCGAGCCCGAAGGGAATCATAAAGCTCCAATCTGACTCCACGATGCTCAGCACAAGACCAAATAACGTGATCTGCGTCCTGATAGCCTTGTCCACATTCACAGAGATTGCTGTCACTCAGCCCAACACGGTATAATGAGCATTCAAAGAATGATGATTGGACATGAGGCAAGACACGACACGAATGAATTCTCGACCCACATTCATCTTCCTGAACCAAGATTTCTTCGACACCTTTGGGATGATAGAATGTTGTCATCGCCCCAAATCTCCTTTACTCCATTTATGCTGCCAGCTGACGAGGGACTCTTGACGAAAAATAGGAAAAAATTCGTTGAAGGCGATTTGTCGATCACAAATATCGCCATCCATAGCGCCCACCTTTGCAAGCGAGTCCGCTTTCTCATTGCCCGGAATTGAACAATGCGCAGGGACCCATACAAAGGTGATGATAAAATAACGCGAAGATAAAGCACTTAGAAGCTCTTGTATTTTCATGAGAAAATACGAGGAGTGCTTTACCGGCCTCAATGAGCGAATAGCCTCTATAGAACTGAAACTATCCGTGAAAATGAAGTACGGTGTTAGGCAACAATTTCTAGCGTAAAGTGTATTGCCGCTAATTCAGCGACATATACGGAACAAGGAGCTTAAAGTTTACGGTTGGCGCTATAAATTTCATTAAATATTCCAAAGCCTGCTGACTCCTCCATCAAAGATCCGTCAGTGAAGAACGATTTAGTGGAATCAACTTGGCCAAACTTTCCAGCAAAAATCACCGGAGCAATCATAGGACGATGATGCTCTGGGATTCCACGAAGCTCCTGCTTCATGGATAAATCAAAATGTACCGAATTGTCGAAATCGGAGAAGCAAACACGATTGGAAATGTTCGGCGAAGGGCTGACATCCTGTGTTATGTACAAATGGTACATGGTCATGCAGCAGGTTTGAGGAATCAACTCAAGGAGCTTCTCAAAATTTTCGATCACCTGGGGGTTCAGAACTTCACACCTGGTGAGGCGCCGGAGAGATAATTCTGAAAACCGATCCGAGAGTGGCAACATGCCAGCCAGCAATTCAAGACTCATGGTGTGAGTCGAGTACATGCAACCTAATGCGATGCAAAGGCACCGATATTGAATACGTTCCAGTTTGGTGATGTGCGACCGAGCCGCTGACTGAAATAAAAAACTACGGTATTCCATAACCAACAAAATCGTTGTCCGGTACAACGTTAGAAAATCTTGCGGATGCGCTCCCCACCAGGTTCCGGTAATTGTTCGAAGGAAGTTGATCCTTTGCTGGCATTTTCGCTTCAGATACTCAATGTGGGATCTCCAGGTGCACTTTGAATCGAACCAGACCCCAAGGTATTTAAATGACATGGAATGCGTTATCGGCTTACCCCAAATTTGAAGCTTCGGTTGTGCTGGGTTATGCTTCCTAGAAAAAACTACCAACTCAGTTTTCTCCGTAGAGAATTCGATACCTAGCTCTAGAGCCCAAGTAGACAAATTGTCTAAGTTATCCTGTAAGGGTCCTTGCAGATCGACCCCATTGGATCCCGTGACAGACACTATGCCGCCATCTGCAAGTTGTCTCAACGTACAGTTGTCACCTAGACAACCGTCAAAGTCTTTGACATCAACATTATACAAAAGAGGGCTTAAACATGATCCTTTGGGGAGACGCATGCAGCTTAATCAGGAAGCTGTAGAGGTTCCATGAGAGAAGCTCATATGTTTCTCTGACAGCAAATTGTATAATTTTTGTTTTGTTTTTTTAAGTATCACAGTGGTAGCAGGCTCTTACTTTTAATCTGCACTGGACCCTTTTATTGGTAAAATTTGCTTCTATGAGCCTCTATTTTAAATCAACACACAGACGTTCCTAGGCTATGGTGCCAATTTGGTCTCTGTTTTTATCGTGATGATTCAAATAGTTTAAATAAATTTGATTCAATTTCATGTATTCTGTATGTTTTGTCCATGTTGAGTTTTCGTCAGTGTACTTGTATATTTCTTTGCCTTGTCTTATTCATAACAATGTGTACCTGATGATGGTCTGGCCCATCTGGTTGTGTTTGAAAGATACTGTATTTCTATTACCCGGATCAAATTGTATTTATTTATAACAATCCCTTGCAACCCTATACATTTATGTGAAAAGCTTACCTGAATGATGTGCAGCCATATACTTACTACCTAAACCGCGTGCGGCGCTGGCTGAACAGCTGCTTGAATTCCACAACCGCTCGCGTCCATGCAACCATCATTGCAAAACCGCATGCAGACCAAGGTTAGTATGAAAACGTGGAGAAAAAAAGTATAATGTTATTGTTCGGTGTATGGAGATTATTGGTGATATTCTCACAACGAGTCTTTGTTTTTATGACTGAAAATTTTGAGTCGCTATGAATGGCTATGAATGCTTGGCTAAACCCTAAATTACAGCCTACTCTACAGTTTGTGATGTTGTTTTTATCCCAAATTTTAATATATGTCATATAAGAACTAATTTGAAACTATGAAAAGAACTGGTCTACCTCCTATCTAGCGGGTTTTTTTATCTTTTCTGTTTATTTAAAGCGTGGTATGAAGAATAAACTCTCATCGTCTCGCATTACAACCGATTACAACCGATTTGTCGTTATTGAACTTTGCAAACAAGAAGGTAAACCTCCGTATGCTATTGTATATGACTCATCTAACACTGCTACTGATATAAGCCACATGGATAGGTTTATTCTACTGCTTCTGATGGTGTTTCCCAAGCAGGCCCTCCGCGTCCTATCTCTAATAAACATGCTTGTCATCATTGGTCTGATACCCTGATCATAACATTCACCCCTTTTGAAAATAGTGCAATTACATTCAGTTATTAGAAAACGAATAAACCAGGTATTTTGGATATTCCTTCCATAAAACAAATGGATGAATAACAACATAAGTCTCCAAGAAAATTAAGAGTGTACTTTTAGTCTTTTCCCTTAGATAGAAAGTTAGAAGCCTAAGAATGAATCGCGCATAAGCCGCCAGTATCAAACCTGATGTTAGTGCCTTTATAAAACGTTCTACAACGTGGCAGTGAAAAAAATACTATAATGTGTGATACTTTCACTACTGGTCAAATTCTTGGTCTCACATGCATGTTTATAGCATGAGATACACCTTCTCACCGCCAACAAGGTGGAAAATTTGACCCACGAGAGGGCTGACTTTAATTCAAAAGACTATTAAAGCAAAGCTAACCGATATAGAGAAGAATTGTTCTATGGACTCAAAGCTATTCGCCTCCCTAAGCGGACCCTCCGCGTCCTACTCTTTTCATAAATCCTTAGCCTTTAATTCTTTGCCAGCATCCGTCCTGAGGAACACTTTTCGATGACCTTTGTGCAGTTCGAAAAGTCTAGCTAAATAATATGTTGTTAGAGTTAGTGCTTTGATTACGGCTGTCGTATAGACTCCACATTAAAATTATAATATTTGAAATGTCTGCACTTGAAAAATCAGGACTCATTATTAGTTGCTCACAATCATGATCAAAACAATCACCCTTTTCAATAATAAAGCGAACAAAAAGATGAATGATACCAACTGTATAGGTATATTTGATGTACAATCAATGACAATTAGAGAATAAGCAACAATTAAAAAATTGTCAAGCAAATGAAAACTGCACTTTTATGCGTTTCCCTAATGTATTGAAATCCGGTATTTGTAGCTTGTTACTAGCTTCGTCTAAGAGTGAATTGCGGCTAAACCCGCCAGTATCACCACTCTTTCAGTGCCTTCAAATAAACGTACTACGGCGTGGCAATATAAAGAAAGTAGGTTGTGATACTATCACTACTGATCATGTTCTTGGTCTCTCATGCTGGCCTTTTGCATGAGATTAGCCCTCTCACCTACGACAAGGCGACAACCATGATCTTCGAGAGGGACAGCAAATTGTACAAAAAATTATTCATGAATGGTGAAAAGTATGTGAAAGCAGATTGTTCGTCTCAACCAATTTGTCCAGACCGAAGAGGATCATTTTCTCCAACAACTTTCGAATTCAGGATAACATCGCGATGGGTCGATATGAGTTGTGGTCGGGCGCGGGCTTACCAGGTTTTTGAATGGCAATAACTCTCACCCGTCTCTAATCATCCGGTACAATGTTGAGTTCCAGAAACTGATTAAACAAGTGCAACATGCGTCTCTTTGCGACGTCTGGGAGGTTCTTAAGCAAGTTGAACTTGATCTTATCAGCGCCTGGAGCCGTATTGCCACACGAGAGGAGTGCGAGAGAGAAGTCTACCATTGAAAAGAGTTGGCTGTTCTCATCTATAGAATATGTGGTTTCGCGAGGAATCATCCGTGCCGGCACAGAATCTGGACAAACTTATCGTGCGAACTTGAGGAACCATTGGCCCGAGTACTCTTCGCTTTCGTTGTTCGTAGTTCGGTTACGCAATCGTCGCGTCGTATTCCAAAGATTGTTCATTGGCGTTTTGCGCGATAGCCCGTCCACGAATCTTCGCCAGTATCCGCGTTTCTTGGCCTTGATTAGGCTCTTAAGTTCGCGTTCAAGAGCCGTGTATAATTCGAAGTGCTCAGGAACAGTCTACGTGGAACAGTCTACGGAAAACTTTGAACGCGTAGGACTTTTTACGGTAAACCTCGGTGCATTGCTGATCCCACCATGGAGAAGGAGGTTTCCCGCGAAATGACGTCCCTGGAACTGGTCGAATTTGAGCTTGAAGCGCGCTGTCTAAGATCAGGTTGGAGAGGAAGGTATATTCTTCCCGTGGTTCACCTCAGCCTGTACTGTGAGAGTTGAAATCTCCCATGACCAACCGCGGAGCAAGAAGAATCGAACAAATATCTGAAAGTTGTTTTTGGTTTCTTGAGGCTCTAGGAAGAATAAATGGAAGCAATGCAAAGGCATTTATTTTAAAGTTTTTCTTCCTCTATGTTTTGCTTTTCATATTTTTTTCATGTTACGGTTTAAAAGATGCATAATTTGGGTGTACCATTTTCCGCGAATACAACCGTTTAGAGAAAACCAATAGGCATGGTAGTCGTCAGAGAAGTGGATCTTTGGCCTATGGATGTTTGGCCGAACAGACGTTTCACCAAACATTCTGATAGATAATTTACAATTATGTATCACTTACACTCAAAGTTTATCAATATGTGTGCACATTTTTAGTAATAGGCTTTCTTATTAAGTTTCTACAATATCGATTCATTAAAACCGAGATCTTTGCGTTCGAAAAGGCAAAAATTGGTATTGGAATATTTGGTCATATACGTGGAAAAGCTTGAATATGTTTTGAAACAAAAAAATACACTCCTTATTTTTGGTGGCAAAATGTATTCTGTTAAAAAAACTAGACTATTTTTAAAAATCTTGAAGAAATATGCTACTCTTTTGAAAGATGCCTTCTTTTGATTCTTTGCACATGGACCTTTTAACACATTACATATTCCTGTATCCAAGAGCAAACTTCTGAATCAAGTGGTTTATTACTCGTTTGTGAGATTGTTCCTTCTTTCAATTATGAGCAGTTCTTTGGAGTTTAACTGATCAACGAAAGCTGATAGCGCTACATATTTGACGAAGCATATTCCTGTAAGGTGTGGCCCAGTTGGAATTGGAATATAGACTATTGCGTATATTTCGGATATACATGAAGAAAATAGTACTCTGTTTTAGCTAAAATGTTCGACTTTGTGTGAACTTTAGAGGGAAAATGCAAAAAAAAAAAATCATCTCGATTTCGCAGAAATTTGCGGATTTTTCCCGGAACACGTTTCATTAACTGGCGTACGTTATTCTCATCCATCGTTTTGGCAGTCTTATTCCACTTGGTTCTCAATACATTGATGCTTTTGATGAAACTGTTATTCACCTTCAGCTTCCTCTTCATAATAGCCCAAAATCTCTCTATCGATCTGAGCCGGGGACAGTTTGGTGGGTTGAGTTCTTTCGGTATAAACTGAATCCCCTTGGTTTCATACCACTATAGCACAGTTTTACTGTAATGATAGCTTGCAAGATCTGGCCAAACATGAAAGGTTTTTTGTGAGATCTGATGAATGGCAATATTCGCTTTTGGAGACATCCCGTTCTGTACAGCTCTGAATTAAATGTCTTATCAGTGATGAAAATCTTGGTCTTCTTACCGCAGCTACAGACGCCTTGCCAAATTATGTATTTACGTGCAAATTTATCTGCAAACAAAAACTTGAATTTGACAGGAACATTTCCTCGAGCCGTGGCCAAGTAAAATGTTTGTCCCGGTAGCTGTTTGAAATCGGCCTTTACATAGTTTTCATCATCCATGAGGAGACAGCCATAGAATTTTGTCAACACCTGATCATCCAGTTTTCTGGCACGGATTCTGACCACAATGTTCTGCTTTTGATCCCTATTTGGTTGTCTACAGGCACGGTATGACTTGAAGCCTTCCCGGTGACTAATCCGTTGCAGGGTACTGAGTGCGGCGTGAAACTTTTTGGGGACTTTGTTCCGCAGTTAACGGTTGACAGTATCCGCGCGACGCTTGTTTTGAGGCTTGCGATCCGTAAAAAAGTTTCACTGTATTTTTTCAAAACACGCCACACGGTATTTCGGTGAAAACTCAACACTTTTTCAAGTGACAGCCCATACCACGAAGGGGTTTTCGAAATGATTGCGTACAATTATTTGTCTTCAATCTTCTTCGATTTTGTATTTCTCTGAAAAACGTTCGAACTGCACCGCGAAAAAAAACTTCTGAGTTGTTATTGTTATAGGGAACACATAAGATGTCATAGCTAACAAATCCGACCACTAGGCTCGCTGTTAGAATAAAAAATGTTTGTTCCAATACTAAATGGGCCACACTTTAATCGAAAGCGAACATTTGCTTCAAGCGCTTGCCCGGTATGAAACTCTTATGTGATATTTTTCCTTATGTATAGGTACACCAATGAGCTGATGCCTTCAATATGAACTGCTCATACACACCTTTTTATATATTTCGAACTCTACAATCTCAACGAATTTGTATAGGGGCTAACTGGAAAATGGAAAATGAAGATATGATTTGATGTAGATTATTTTTTTTCACATTTCTATTACTAAACATGTATAACATGTAAGTTCTAATCTTTAAAGTTCCTGGAATGGATTGGGACAAAACAAAAGATCACCTCCAGCATGAAAACTGCATTTTTAACTATCTTTTCCCCTAATTTGTATTCAGCCTAACGCCGATTCGGCCAAACATCCATTTGGCCAAACGTCTGTACACTGAAAATTTATTTTTGTAAAGTAGCTTTCACGTGTTTCCTAAACATGGATTTTGTACATAGAACAAATGTCTCGTACATCGTATGAAACATTCATAATGCTCTTTATCTGGTGAAATGCTATCATTACACCTTTTTGTAAAATGCACGAAATGAACTTCGTGATGACCAGCCAATCGCTGTTTCTCTTTTATACCGTACTCATGCATGATGGTGGTGCTGCTGGTATGGGCGGGAATAATTTATCTGTCCCAAAATAAAAATCAAAGCGCTGTCGTGAGCTAGTGAGATCAACCACGGATTTAAAATCAGCACTTTCCAAATATTCAGGTTCGAACCCCATGTCTGAAACAATAAAAAAAACGCTGGACAATTCCACGTGATTGCGCTTTTTTTGTCAATTACATTTTGAGTCGATAAAGTAGATCTGTCAGTCCTTCATGCAACCACCAGAGAGACGTTTCGTTTTAATTTGTGACAAAATATTCGTAGCTCTTTGCATTGTTTCCGTACAATGTACGAATATTATTCTGTGTCAACAAAAGCTTCGTGCTTTTGACAGTTGCGCGTGCAATTAATTACGAATGTATCTTCATGAAAACAACGAATGGATTAGTATGTATTACTTTCAATTTTGTAGTATATACTCAAATTAACATTCAGTGTATGCAAAACGTCCATTCGGCCAAACATCTATATGAAAAATTTCACACGTCGTGTCATTGTCGTCAGTGGACTCCGTTCCAATCCACCTTGATTGTTATAAATAAAAATCGATTATTGAAGTGAATCGCTGCAATACTCATGAATGGCACCCTTCCACGGGCATTTAAATAGTTTGAAAATAAGAAAAGAAAATCATGTTGAGTCGACAATAGCAGAAAACTGGTACTCAGCCTAGATTCAAACATTTCCTTAGATTTAAAAGGGCTCCTCCAGGGTTATGCCTGCCCCCCTTCAACCGCCATAAACCCTATCCTGGCAAGCAATTACTTGATTACACGATCATCCATATTGGTTCATCATGCCGGGTTAATGAGTACTTTCCATCGATCGTCCGCTGTTTAGGGGCTCTATTAGCCCACTTCCCTTTTCAACGATATCTCTTGTAGTGACGAAGGCAACGACGACCATGCTGGTATGTAAATGCGGCCGCTTTGGATAACCACCTGGCGGGAGGGAACCCTCATTTGTAGGTTTGATCAACATCGAGAGCCACGCGGTCAGCGCCACTTTTACACATCACCATGATTAGGTTTCGCTAGTTCGTCTCGCCCAACAAGGGACCAGAGCATGTTTACCATGCATGACTAGGCGGATCGATCAAGCAAGATTACACAGAGTCGTGAATCGGTTTTTGGCGAGGCTATTTTCGTTTTAGCTCGTACCGTTCCGTTTGTGACACGGATACCAGTTGTTACGCGGTTTGCGGCTGCGATCGCGAAACGTGCTGATTGGTTCCGTTCGACGACGCTGACGACTAAGGAGGACCGCCGACAGCCCGACTGCCTATTTGGATTGATGGATTTCGTTGTTGGAGGAATCCAGACCTAAGGAATGCACGCCGCTGGAACTCAGTGGTGATGATTATTATTGCCCGATTTCGCCCCTGGTTCCAAATGCAAAAGATTGCTTTCTGATGTGATTGAGAGTTTGAAGCGGAGAAGAATAGAAAGTGGTAAATCACTATAATTTTTCATCGACATAATGAGCCAGGTAGCGCGCGTGTGCTTCCCCGGTAGGGAAGTGGGTTTGACTTGCGTCGATCTTGACTGGACGGAAGAAGAGAATGTGGGTGCACTTTTCAGACAGCTGCTCCACACAGGCGGCGGCACATTATTTTGGCCAGTCGGGACAGCGGTCAAATTTATGACATTGTATAATCATTACAACATACCGGGCGATAGGATGTTCGCTTTTGAGCTGAGTTGACGAGCGAAATGATGGTAAGGAAAAATATCACTCTTATGCGAAGGGTGCGATATCAAAGGACCCGGATCGGGAACCTTTTGCAGGCCCAACACATTTTCCTACGTATAAATTATCACCTTTATGAAGCGGGTTGCTTTGTTCTGACAAGTTTTTTGATGGCGGTGATTAAATTTAATGTTATCAACGGAAGCCCTGTTTTCACAGTTTGGTTAGCATTTTTATTAGGATTGTTATTTGGGTAATAAGGTGAAACAAGGAAGCCACTGTTATCTCAGGAAACAATACATACATCTTTTGGCAGCGAACATATAAAAAATGAATGGTTTCATTAGAGCAAGATTTAAAGCTTTTTAAGAGATCTAAAAAGTTTCAATCGTGTTGGTAGAAAAAATTGTTGAGCCTAAGAATACAACACGAAAAGTTTAACTCCCAAAGAGTGAATCTATAATTATTGCGACGCTTTGTAACATGCGCAACTTGTTTCATACTTGACCCAAACGTACTTAAATTTGAATGTTTTGTTTACTTTCGCTGAAATTTGATGAAATACTTATAACATAAAACTCGTAGACTATTACAAGCTGTGTTGCTTTTATTTACGAACAGTTCAGTGCCAACATTAGATTAGGGTGAATCTGCTTTTGTAAACAATGGCTTTCGTAGTCATTTTCTCTTGAACAAAAGGTCACAAATACAAATTAAGCACTCTTTAAGGAAGAGGAGCTATCTATCTATCCCTTAATATATTCAATTTGAAGGAATTGTATTCAAGTTCTGATAAATTAGCAGACAAAGTGTTTGTTTACAAAAGCAGCTTCGCCCTAATCAAATGTTGGCGCTGAGTTCTCCTCAACACGGTCTTCCAATGCGCACATTTTCCGCAGCTGACTATCCAAACGCCTCTCAACGGCTTGGCGAGCAAATCGGCAGTCATGTCCTCGGTAGAACAGCTAACAAACGACACCTCTCCTTTCATCTTCACATCTCTTGCAAAATGAAATAGTGTCGTGATGTGTTTGGTTCTGTTGCTGAATTTCTTGGAGTTCAGCATCTTCAACACACTCTGGTGGTCCTTAAAAATAACTGAATTGTTTTGCTTCTTACCTAGATCATCCGGCAAGAACTTTAACAACAGGATCTCTTGTGTCGCTTCCAAACGAGCCACCAAGAGCCAGCCGTTTAAGAATGTGCTCCTTCATAATGACCCAGTACTTTTCTATTGGGCTCATCTTCGGAGTGTTTGAGGGGTTCAGATCTTTCGGCACGAAATCGACATCATTTGCCTTATACCACAGATTCCTCAACGATGCTTCTCATTCTTATCTCGTTTTGGCTTGAACCAGTCGAATAACCTTCTTCACACTTTCTGATTCGAAGCAAGGAAGAGTGCAAAGCGTATCACATAGGCCATGGCCACTGCAGTTTACCAAAACCGCTAACGTCATCAAACATTTTCATCCGCAAATTGGTATGGTGCCGTCAAGTATCACTGTTGTCTTCAGTTGTGGTTCCAATTCATCAGGATGAGTCCGTAATCATGGAATAGGGTCCTTCCTACCAAAGGTGTTTACAGATCAACGCACCAGGTTGCTCACCCCTAAAGATGATGCCGATGGGCTCGAATATGTTTTGACATGCCTCCACTGGTAATTTTTTGTCAATTTTTGTTCTTTTTTCACAAGCAAGGAGATTATCGAAGACAGCTCAATACTATCTGCGAATCGCTCCACAACCTAACTGCAGCAAACATCGTTTCGGTAGAGGAGGTGAACTTATCAGTCAAACGGGAAAGCAGGACCTTAGCTAGTAGCTTTGAGTGTGGTGCCGTAATAGGTTTCGATTGACAAGATTATTTCGGAAGGATTCGTGACTTGCTGCATATGAAATTCATGGTGAATGAACGGTCTGATTGCAAGCTCCGTATGCTTGCTTTGAAGAATTAGCAAAAACGTGAAGTTCGACGCTGACGGCCGTGGTCGAAAGGATCCATCGTGGTATTTTCAAATCTTCGCGGAACGATGTCTAACGTTACTTCTACGTAGTCCTCTCCCTGAAACTTCTTCCTAAAGCTCTGAGAAGTCCTCTCATGATTTTTTGGCAAGTTCCCCTTAACTAGTGGAAAATATGATCTTGAACTTCGAAGAGGTTTGGTCCTGAATTTTTCGGAATACTTCAGCTTGAACTGCTAAGAAGTTTATTTCTATACTTTAAGAAATTTTTGACTAAATTCATAAAACATTAGACTTGTGGGTCAATTTGCTATTCCCAAGTGTGAATTTACTGAAGTGATACGTTTTGATGTACCATAGAAAAAATATCAAAGTTCTGATAACTAGAAATTAGAAGAAGAATTAGTATCTTCCATTTAACTCCAACTACCTTTGCTTATCTTCGACAGATACGCGTATTTCGTCTACAATGTGCAGACTTCTTCAGTGTCTCGTACTAATAACTCGACTGTCGAGTTATTGGTACGGGACACTGAAGAAGTCTGCACATTGTTGACGAAATACGCGTATCTGTCAAGATAGCAAAGGTAGTTGAATTAAATGGAGATGCTAATTCTTCTTCTAATTTCTGGTTACAGGTATTCCACTAAACAGCTCAAACCCTCTAGGATTCAAAGTTCTGATATTAATTTCAAAAATTCATCACATTTCATATTGTTCTGTGTTTCCGTGTGGCAACTTACTGGGCTTGAGAGCTTTCGTTAGAATCTCAAACAAGAAAATGAAATTTAATTTTTGTTATTCCGATCCAAGGTGGTCTTAATGAAATGAACTCTCGGTTTCCTACTACTTCTGTTGAGCATTTGTTTTGCTGACTCCATGCTACAAAAGCCTCTGGCAATATCTGCATTAAATTTAATCAGCTCAATGATCGAATGGCCGATTTCTAATCGATTTAGTCACCCAATTCGACAAAATTTCGTCGATCTCGAAAACTGTAATAGCAAAATTGAAGTGTCGAGCAAAGTGATGGTTGACTCGATTTCTATAATTGGCACCGTAAGCAATACACCCAAGCAACACAGCTTATATTAAACAAGTTGAAAATACTGTTAAATGTCAAAAACAGGTTATAAATTAAGGTGTATAATACTATATTTCATACTTTAATGTAACGCAAAAAGCGCAAAAAGTTAAGCTTTATAAAATATAACATGGAACAAAATTATTCTCATACAAAAAAACAACATTCGCCAAGCGTGGGATTTGAGCACTAGTCCTAGGCGTGATAGGTTTGTAGCTTCTCTGCTAAGCCAACTCAGATTGTTGTAAAGTGAAATCTGAGTATCTATCATATGCTTCCCGTTGGCAGTGTGACCACAATCTTGTACAACAAATTCATCATAATGAGAAAAAAGAACACGTATTGCAAAACATGGTTGATGTAATGTAGTATGGAACCATGTTTTTCAGAACAATAATAAAGCATTAATCACATGCAGCAGTGAAAGAAGTATTTTTAGCTCGACCGTTTGTCAGAGTGATATATAAAATAGAGAGTAACAAACCGCTCCAATCTTGACATGTTTTGCAATACGTTTATAGTACATTTGTAGTACAAACAATTATAAATCATTCTTAAAAGATGTTTTCTGTGTTACTTGGGCAGGGTAAGGGACTGTAATGTTAGCCTGGCTCCTTTATTCGGCCTATGTACCAAATATGTCATTATTCCAGCGATAATCAACAAAATTATGTTGGCATGGAGATGAACAACTAAACTCGAAGCAATTCTAACAAAATTAATTAATTTATGATTTTATCACCTTGTAGACATCATGTTTTCACTGGTTAAGCTGAACAGATTGTCATCACGAACTTTGAATGATCTAAATTTGGCTAAACTGAATAGATAAACCGAATAATGCAGCGTATATGTACAGAAAATATTCACACGTGAGGGGCGACCCCGGTGTAGTAGTTAACATCAATACCTCTCACGCCAAAGTCCGTGTTAGAATCTCACCCCCATAATAGTTACGAAAATACCAAAAGGTATTTGGTGGCTACGACAGGAGATGAACCAGCCCAGGGCTGAAAATCTCGATAATTAAGGAAAGAAAATATTCACACGTTATAAATAAACAGGTTCTACAGTTAAAATAACAATGATTTAACAAGAAAACCGGGGACTAAATATAAGGGACATATTTTTTCATTGTTCTCAACTATGGCCAATGGCCTGGTTGTATGGATAACTTAGTAAAAATGTTGTTGTTGGTAAAATTTTCAATGGAAATGTATGAGTTTTGATTGTATATTTTCCAAATAGCTCATCTAAATACAAACCAAAGGAACCGAACCTGTGCAGAGTGAATTATTATGTTTTCATTATCTAAGGGCCAATATATCTTGTGTAAAATTGTCTGAAGTGTTTCAAAGCAGTTTATGTTCAGTTTGTTTTCTGAAATTTTATGTTGGGTAGAGCGAATACAGCTGATTTAAGAGACACATACCTATAAAATTTTATTTTCAAGTGATTCAGTTTTCTTGAAATTAGAAGAAAAATTAGTATTCTCCATTTAATTCCAACTACCTTTGCTTATCTTCGACAGATACGCGTATTTCGTCAACAATGTGCAGACTTCTTCAGTGTCGACTCAGGCGAGTTATTAGTACGAGACACTGAAGAAGTCTGCACCTATCGAACGAAGTGCGCGTATCTGTCGAAGATAACAGGCAGTTGGTGGTAAATGAGATTGCAAATTCTTCTTCTAGAGTACTGGTTTTAAGCAAAGGTGGTTGGGAATTAAATCGAGAATACTAATTTTTCTTCTTATTTCTAGTTACAGGTATTCCACTAAACAGCTCAAACCCTCTAAGATTCAGTTTTTCTTGCAAAAATTGATAACTTTAATTTATCATTATTCAAAATGATCATCAATTTTAAACAAATTGTCGTGCATATAGCATTCCATTACACAACTCAGGGTGGACACATTCTAAATATTTAAATTCCCGAATTACCTTATTTTCGCGACTGGAAAAATGAGTTAATATAATTTGGATGAATATATATATTTTGAAGCTTCCGAGAAATTTCTCAATTAAAAATTCTGATTTGTTTCATTTTTGGAAAAATGACAAATAACAACCGCAAATCGGAGCTTCTTGAGTATTGCGTAGTCTATTTTTGGTCTCTCATTTTTTAAACGAGATCAAAAATCATCGAAGAGCTATAGTAAAGCAAACGAGGTATTCGACTCAAAATGATGCACGTGCGTTGCTCGCATATTGTTTCATGTATATCTTGAGTTACAAACTCTTTCCAGTTTGGTCACCACCAGACACTTTTCATTTATTGAAAATCACTCGCTCCATCATTGCATTTTTCGTGCGACAGGATTAGAACCTTTTCAACAAATATGTTGTCAAATTTGGCTACTCCAATCAGTTCTTTCAATTTATGAGCTACTGCAGCGCTGTAGATAGTCTTTATCTACACGGTTCCAGACGCTTAGCTATGTCTCTTGATGCAAGATATAACATCAGGGTTAACAAAGATGACGTACCACGTTAAGAAGGCATTGTGGATCAAGTTCCTATCACTTCAGTTTTCTGAGCACAAACCTCAAATACTATTAGGACATCAGGCGTGGGGATTATCAGGAATCGTTTTGCTCACTGGAGCATCCATTGGTTAGCAATTTGAGCGTTATTGGTTTTGTGATTTTTAGTCACAAAACCGTGAAGTGAAAATTAACCTAACCTATAATTCATATGTGAAAAGGACTCCCTCCCGTTTCACCTTCAAGGATATTTTAATGGAATTTCTCGAGAAGCTGACTGAGTAAAATCACAGTTAATAGATCGACAGTCGTTGCGGAATGCCAAAACGTATTTGTCGGAAGTTTTTACCAAATTCTCCCGTTTTCTGCCAATTTGAGGGCAAATGGTTCGGTCAGGTATTGAAAGTTGATCCGTTGGTTAATCAACCAGCCAGTTGGATTTACGCGCGCGCTACACACACGAAAGAAAGAAAACGCTTTATTGTGGCTTTATTTATTTACCGCGGTTGCCGTTTGTTGCTTTGTGCTTTACCTTTGTTGTGCCGGAAAAACGCCTTTACCGCTGCCTTTGCCCCACACACACACACACACACACACACACACACACACACACACACACACACACACACACACACACATTTGTTCACACACACACACACACACCGGCACACACACACACACACACACACACACACACACACATGGCACACACACACACGGCACGACACACACACATGCCGCTGGCACACATGGCACACACATACACACATGTGTGCCTTGTTTGTGTTCCTTCCTTGTGCCGCACATGCCGCACATGTGTGCA
>JASCZW010017817.1:0-16462 GCA_034211315.2 Aedes japonicus
GTGATGTGATGTGTGTGTGATAAGAACCAACCATCAGTGCAAGGATTACCAATGGCTGCAGGACTATTCTCAGCAGGTTGTTCTGAGAGAATAGCCTACGTGATGGCTTCTTGTAGCAGGGTCAGCCGATCTCAGTGAGGACCTTCGGAAGACTACGGCCAGAAGGCCACGTGTCTTCGCATGACAAGGAACTGGCGACTCCACGAACCCTTGTCCAGTCAACAAATCCTTCGACTGCCTTAGGCTACCCCCCTAGGAAATCCCCGTTATGTAGTTGTTAAAGGAACAGTGGAAATTTTTAGCATAAATGAGTTATAAAAACAAAGTTAAGACAAAAAGAAAATTTCACGGCTATACTGAACTTGAGATTCAATTAACACATTTATTTTTGTTTTTATTTGCATTAATAAATGTACTGGGATATTGCAAATTTCTACTGTTTCTAATAAAATAATTGGGGGCAATAAAATGAGGAAGAATCTTACCAAAAATCATAACAATCCAAATAACTTACCATAAAGCATATCAGTCTCTATGTTGCATCATAAAATCAAGGAATACTACTTTCCAACGCATCTTCCACTGCATGTTATTCGTATAGGACTCATTTACTTTTATAGACTGATCCAATATGAATGGACCAAGAATTTAACTGCATATTCTGTGCTGGTTTTTAGAAGGTCTCACTCTTCTCATACAAAAGGACATCATGAAAGACGCAATTGCTATGTATACAAATTTCAACTTGAATAATTTACATGGAATTTAACACTGTAAAAATTAAATTACTTGACTGTGTAAAACGCAGCTACAGGGTTAGTTGAGAAGCCATCGAATGCTCAAACTTGGAGTGTGATTTCACCTATTAAGTTTTGCACAGTATCCTTAGTCAACTGTCTGGAATCATTTTTCTACTTTTAAGCAAAACGTTTCTCATTATTTGCCTGTCTTTTCGATTCTGCAAGGTTTTGCTTAACAATGACCCAATATTTCTCTATTGGTCGGAGCAAATCACAAAAGTTTGGAGAATTGTAATCGTATGCTACAATGTATGATGTTGTTTCCTGTGGACCACTCCTGAGCCGCTTTTTCATAATGGCAAGAAGCCGAATCAGCCCAAAACAACACAAGACTCGTGTGCTTTTGAATGAAGGCACAGAGAACAGACATCCAAGCTGGAGTCCTCCTCGTGTGTAAATTTCTGTAACGGCTATTTTGAAATAACAGCTCGTTTCCGTTACTTTTGGTGAATCGTATGTTGACGCTTGCCCGCCTTGAATTTTTATAGTCTGTCAATTTTAGTTTGATGAAACCTAGACTAGGCGGCGTTGTTTTTCAAACGGTTTGATTTCAAAAAATTACACCGTAAATTGGAAAAAAATTCCAAGCCTGGATGTCTGTTCTCTGTGATGAAGGGTAGTAGGCGTTTCAACCTCATTATTTCGTATAGCTGGGCTCCTTTAACAATAATTAGCGCTTCCATACGAAGGCATACTATCCACGAGTTTTTGCAAGTAACGCTTATCGAATCATTTTCATGTTACCAGATTTTTTATCTCGATAGAGCCTCACCAGTTAGGACATATCAGTCTTCAGTAAACTTGTCCTAGTGGCCAAGTCCTTCCTAGAGGTATTCGGAATTCGGTCACTACAGGGCGCTAGTGTGCATATAATTTTCCAGTTTGTGATCGCTATATCTCGAGAGCCTTACTAGTTAGGACGATGTTTTCTTCAGCAAACTTGTGCTGGTGGCCAAGCCCATCCGGATGGTAGTCCCATGTGCTCGGAACTCACTCACTGTGTGGCGCTAGTGTGCATATGAGCCTGAAGCCTCAAGAGCCTAATTCAGCAAACTTATGTTGGTGGCCAAGGCCCTTCCGAATAGTTGGCAAATTTGTTAGGAATTCTCTCACTACGCAGCACTAGTGTGCATATGGGCTTTCATTTTTATTATGCTACTAGCTGAACCCATTGCGAGCCTTGCAACGCATGCTACTAAATGAGTGAAAAATTAATAGAATTGGTTTTTGTTCTGAATGAATCTGGTTAAAATATTTTTGTTTGTTTGTGTGTGTTATTTATGCAAAAAAAAAAGGTTTGTGGTATTAATTTAACCCTAAGACCGGTAGTTTCTACCGGTTTTGCTTTATGCGTAGAAGCATTTCAAAGACAAACGAAGCCGTATCCTATCAGTTTGTACGTAATTTTCTCTTGCAATTCTTGACTAAAAAGGGGTTCAAACTTCTATCAGAAATAGCAGAAATTTGTGTTTCATTTGTATGGAAGTCCTCCCCTTCCAGGCGGGGAAGGAGCTTCGAACCATCATAAGAACTTTCTTTGGCTTCAACAACCCCTACATAGAAGTTTTCATAATAGTAGGTATGATTCTCATGTTTGGTTGACATTTGTGTCTAATTTTCATGAGAGCCCACCCCTTCCAGAGAGGGGAGGAATTTCAAACCTCCATAGAAACATTTCTTGGTTCCGAAAACCCCCACATCCAAAATTTGGTTCCACTTGTTTGATTAGTTCTCGAGTTATGCAGGAATTCGTGTTTCATTGGTGTGGGAGCCCCCCTTCCAGATGCGGGAGGGGTCTCGAACCATCATAAGAACCTTTCTCGACTCCAACCATACCTGTTGGGATAATTCTCATGCTTGGCTCAAATTCGTGGTTCATTTGTATGAGAGCCCCTTCTTTCAAAGAGGAGGGGGGTCTCAAACTACCGTAGAAACATTTCTTGCCTACAAAACCTCCACATGCCATATTTGGATCCATTTGTTTGATTAGTTCTTGAGTTATGTAGAAAATAGTTTTTCATTTGCATGGGAGCCCCCCATTCTAAAGGTGGGAGGGGTGTCGAACTATAATAAGATCCTTTCCCGGACCCAAAACCACCTGCATACAAATTTGCATAGCGGTAGGGATAGTTCTCATGTTTGGTTTAAATTTTTGTTTCGTATGTATGGTAGCCCCCCTTTTCAGAGTGAGGAGAGGTCTCAAATTACCATAAAAATATTTCTTGCCTTCAAAAACTCACCCATATCAATTTTGGTTCCATTTGCTTGATTAGTTCTCGAGTTATGCAGGAATTTGTTTTTCATTTGCATGGGATCCCACCCTTTCTAGAGGGGGAGGGCTCTCGAACTATCATATGATGCTTTCCCGGACCCAAAAACCACTGAATACAAATTTGCAAAGCAGTAGGTATAGTTCTCATGTTTAGTTGAAAGTTGTGTTTCATTTGTATGAGAGCCCCCATTGTTAGAGGGAGGAGGGGCTTCGAACCACCATAAAAACATTCCATGCCTTAAAAAACGCGTCCATTCCAAATTTGGTTCCATTTGCTTGATTAGTTCACGAGTTAGGCAGAAATTTGGGTTCCATTTGTTTGAGAGCACCCTCCCCCCTTCCTCATCACGGAAGAGTCTCAAATCATCATAGAAATATTTCCCTCCTTCAAAAAGCTCCACATGCAAAATTTGGTTCCATTTCTCTTATTAGTTCTCGAGTTATGCAAGGATTTGCGTTTCATTTGAATAGGTTCCCCCCCTTTAAGAAACAGGAGGGGTCTCAAATCAACATAGAACAATTTTTTGTCTTCAAAAACCACCACATACTAAATTTGGTTCCATTTGGTTCCGTTAGGATGGGAAGAGATCTCAAACCAACATAGAATCATTTTTCGTCTTAAAAAATCACCACATGCTAAATTTCGTTCCGTTTGCTTGATTAGTTCCCGAGTTATGCAGAATATTGTGTTTTATTTGTAAGGGAGCCCTCTCTTTTATGACGGGGAGGGTTCTCAAGCTACCATTAAAACCTTTTTTGCCTTCAAAAACTCACACATGCTAAATTTGGTTTCTTTTGCTTGATTAGTTCTCGAGTTGTGTAGAAATAAGTGTTTCATTTGTATGGGAGCCACCCTTTTCAGTGAAGGGAGGGGTCTTTAACCAGCATAAGAAAATTTTCCGGCCCCAAAAACCCCTGCATACAAAATGTCACGCCGATCGGTCCTTCCGCTCGAGAGTTAAGTCGTGACAAAGGAAACCCCAACTCATTTTTTTTATACAGATATCTAGAGCGTCTAATCAGTTAGGACATTGCTTTCTTCAACAAACTTGTGCTAGTGACCAAGCCCTTATGGGTGGTAGTCACATCAGTTCGGAATTCATTCACTGGCGCTAGTGAGCATATGAGCCTCCAATTAAAGTATGCTTTATCTAGAGACCTTTACTAGTTAGGGCTTTGATTTTTTTAGCTTACTTATGCTAGTAGCCCAATTCTTCCATATGTTAGCCACATAAGTTCAGAATTCACTCACTACGTGACGTTAGTGTGAATATCAGTTTCAAGCGTGTTTATGCTTTATTTCAGGTCAGTCAATCAGACGAAGGCCAGGGTGGGCTCAGCTGTATACAGAAGTTGTATCCATTCTCTTCGGCCCATGGCTGCATTCCGCCAATCTCACTGCGAAGGGCCCTGCGGACGCTTTTTACTTGATCGATCCACTTCGCTCGTTGCGCGCCTCTTCTTCTTGTACCTGTCGATTCGTTTTCGAGAATCATTTTAACTAGGCTAACGTCCGACATTCTTACGACATGCCCAGCCCACCGTAGTCGGTGTGGCATCCCTAGTTATGAGTGACAGAGATAGAGATAGTTATATAGATTGAAGCGGACAATAAAGGGTGTTGGGAGTATTGAGAGTAGATTGGAGAGTCAATGAGGGACAGAAATACGAATAGAAAGGTGGGCTTGTCACATTGGCGATCCTGCCATTTTTTTTGTTGAACCTATTTAGAAAATTAACCTTTCGGAACAGTTTTTTTTTTCTCTTTTCCTTTATCAAGAGTGAGGCTGTGTGGTTTTGTTTCAGGATTTCAGGTAAGGAGGGAGAGGGGAGGAAGTGTCTGTGTCTGTATATTTTGTCTCTGTGGAGGCCTAGGCGAAACTCTGAAAAAAATGTTGCCAAAATTCTTCAATTGCGTTGAATTAGTTCATAACCAAGGTTGTACTCCGAATTTGTAAGCCATTGTCCCATGAAATTGCGCCGGGTAAAGCCCATGGCCATCGCTGAATATTGCGATAAAATTGCGAATGAAAAAGCTTGCGTTGAGTATAGCTCATAACCAAGATTATAAAATATTTGCGCAGAGTTTTAGCTCATTGCCAAAAAAAAAAAAAAAAAAAAAAGGTTGCGCCGGGTAAAGCCCATGGCCATCACTATGAATTTGGCAATAACATTGCCAATGAAAAAGCTTGCGTTGAGTGCAGCTCATAACCAAATTAATAAAATGTTTGCGCAGAGTTTTAGCTCATTGCCAAACAATGTTGCGCCGGGAAAAGCCCATGGCCAACGTTTTGAATATTGCACCGAAGTTCATAAAATGATATTATCAAGGCACTGAGTTCAGTTCATAGTGCTTATTCAAGAACATTGACATATTTCCAAGGGGCACGCACACAGGCAGCCGTAAAATGACAACTTATAAGAGGGAGAGTCCGGTGATGTGTTGAATTTTAGATTTGACGCACTGGCGTATGTCTGTTACTGCTTCGCATTTTTTTGCCTCTGTTGTGCTGGATGTCTATCAAAGGATGACAGAGAAAGGAGATTTTTTTTATCCCGTCATATCAAATAGCAAGTGAGAGTTGCGGTTTTTATTCTTGTCTACGGAGTGATAGTATGTGTGTTATTCTAGAGTCAGACAAACGAACACAGAAAACTGGAAATCCTAGAGTAAAAGCCATTTTGTGATGTGAACCGGCACCGGCTTTAAGGACCGTCGATTGTTTGAAAAGGGAAATTTTGATATCGAGAACACGTCGTACGAATAAAAAAAAGGTGCTTGGTGGAGAGACAGACTAACTAATGTTTGTGTTTATTTTAGGAAATGAGTGGATACTGGCGTGAAAGTGATGTATCGAGTGCAGACGAGTCGGAAAGCGATACTGTCGTCGCAAACCACCCGGAGAAAGATTTCGTTCCGTGGCTGAGAGTCACCACAGCTGGACCAAAATCAGTAGTTGATACGGAGTCAAAAGCGAGTGGTGGAGATTACGGGAGCAGAAAGACGAAGTCAGAGTGGTTATCAGGATCGTGGCCACTGCGTCAATTTGACGAAACATTGCCCACCACCAAGCGCAAAGCTGAATGGTTTCGGTTCCGGGACCAATTCGAACGGATTGTATCATGTAAATCTCCGGTGGATGCAGTCACTCGGCTAACGGGACTAAAAATTTTTGCCGGCAGTTACCTTCTTAGCATTATTGAGATGCAAGAAAAGCGATTTTTGAACTCGGAGGCAGATGGAACGGAAGACGCGTACAAATTAATCATAACAGCTGTGGACAAATACTTCAACGAGATGTGCGACAACACCAAGGAGCGTATCAAGTTTCGAGAGTTGAGAATGAAATCGGATGAAGCGTTTACAGACTGGGTTTTGCGTTTGGAGTCTCAATCCCAGTTTTGCGATTTCACGGAGGACCAACGCAAAGAGGAACTTGTACAGGCATTGTTGAGACGATCCGTTCCAGATATCACCGGGAAGCTGTACGAAATGTCCGATATGTTTGAAAACAACGTCCAGAAGCTCATCAGCCATGGCAAGCACCTCGACTTCATCAGAAAGAAAGCAGAAGAATCAGCTGCTGGACCGTCAGGGCAGCATAACGGCGTTGAAGTCTCAAAAGATGTGTCGCAGGATTCGGAATGGAAGCCGGTCAACGCTGTGTACTCGAAGAAGCCAATCAACAAAAACCAGTATGCACCGTATCGTTCAGCTGCAGACAGAATCGACCGAGGATACCATGGAAGTCGCCGTGGAAGTATTGGGAACAGGTTTCGCAATGACGCACACTGCCGAAACTGCGGCCGCCGACATGAGCTAGGACAGTGCCGGGCGTTTCGGATTAAATGCTTTAAATGCAAAAAGATTGGTCATTACGCCGAATTTTGCCGTTCATCGCCGCCAAGTCCGGAAAGAGAGGATCCGCGGGACATCAAAAGGGAGGCCGGAAAAATTAACCAGGTAGCCATTGATTCTCTTTAGTATTATTCCTTTTTTTTTTAAACCTTGAAGGCTGATAATGGTCCACCGTTCAACAGCTCAGAATTGCAGTCTTGGTTGCACGATGTTTGGGGCGTTAAGCTGATACGTACTACGCCACTTAATCCCACCGAAAACGGACTCGTAGAGCGCAACATGCAAGGTATTAATAAAGCTGCAACCATCGCTAGGCTTACAAAGCAGAATTGGAAAGATGTTCTTGCTGACTATGTTGCCGCGTACAACTCATGGCCACATCACGTGACAAAAATTCCTCCAGCACAATTGATGTTTGGTAGAGTAGTGAGAAGCTTACTACCCAATATTGAAGTTGATGCAGCACGTCTTCAAGACGACGAGCTGAGGGATCGTGATCAAGTCGCCAAATTTGACCGCAACGCGAGGGAAGACAAGAAACGAGGAGCTCGGCCTAGTGAAATCCAGGTAGGAGATATGGTGCTGGTGATGCAGCAGAAAAAGGATAAGGCTGACACGGTTTATAAAAATGCGCTACATAAAGTGAAGGAGCTACATGGTAGAAGAGCTACAATCGTGGACATGACAACAAATAAGGAGTATGACCGTAACATCAAAATGCTGAAGAGGTTTATTCGACAGGCGAGCCGAGCCCCAAGAGACGCAGCATTAGAAACATAAAGCGACCGAAGCGTTACCTGAACATGTGCGACGAGAGCAGTGAATCTTCGGAGTGATTAACGGTTTATTTTTGCCAAAGGGAGGATGTGGCATCCCTAGTTATGAGTGACAGAGATAGAGATAGTTATATAGATTGAAGCGGACAATAAAGGGTGTTGGGAGTATTGAGAGTAGATTGGAGAGTCAGTGAGGGACAGAAATCCGAATAGAAAGGTGGGCTTGTCACAGTCGGCTGATTTTAGCGGTGTGAACGACGGGAGGTTCTCCTAGCAACTGATGCAATTCGTAGTCCGTCTTCCGTTCGAAGCCACCGCCTCCATTTCATCACCGTCAATCTGAGCTTGGAGAGGGAGGCTCAATTTGGCATGGCATATTTGGTGCATCAGACCTCACCGGGGTAGTAAGAATCATGGGGTCAGTCCACTGGTTAATAGTTAATATATACTAGTTGCCTATATTCTGTAAAAAAATGACTTGTTCTTTAAGTTGTGGTTCGAAGTAAGGTCAACAAATCTGTATCATTAGATTCCGGTTAAATTTTAAACTTCACCATTAGAAGCGCTTTAATTTCGAGTTACTATGAATAAGAACAGTGATGCTTTGAAATAATTGAAAATTTTTTTCATCCAATGTTATCGCGAAAACTCACCAATTAGGACATATCACTCTTCAGTAAACTAGTCTTAGTGGCAAAGATCTTTCAAAAGGTGGTCACCTAAGTTCAGAATTCACTAACCACATGGAAATATTGTGCATATGAGCTTCCAGTTTGATATTCCTTTAACTCCAAGGTACCAGATGGGTTAATTCATGAAACAATTTTGTTCGTTTACTCAAAAGATATAATTGCTAGGTATTGTAATGGAGTTAAAATAAAAAGCATTCTTAGGAAATCAGAAAAAGCTTATTTTGATGCAATTGGATGATTCAACACTTCATAGTTGATCATTTTATAAATGTCATAATAATTCACTTTAACGTTATACATGCAAACAACAATGGAAGCTGACAACGACAAAACCACGCAAATAGCTGTATATTTTACTGTGAAGAAGTGTTGCCAGCCTTTTGAAACAAAACGAACTCCATCGCCAAGCCATCAGATTGTTTTTTCACATCCCTCTGTATTTTTAGGATTACGATTACGGCAGGATTTATATTGTAAGTTTTTAGGATTTACATTGTAAGATGGACTTGGTGTGAGAATTCCTTTTGCTCGAGAAATAACAATAACAAATTGGAAGGCTACACAGTGAGTGAGTTCCGAACATATGAAACTATTACCCGGGAGGGCCAGGCTGCTTGCACAAATTTGCTGAAAAAAGCAATTTCCTAATTAATAAGACTTTTATAATATAACAATAAATAATCTGGATCCTCATATTCGTACATACGCCACGTATTGAAAGAATTCCGAATGGATGTGATCGTCATCCTCTTTTTATTTTATGCATTGTGGGGTATGGTACAATAAGCGCTCAGCTAAGTACCCATTATATTTTTCAAACTGTTTCTAAGCACTGTTGAATACGCCACCTTTCATTTTTAATGTAAAGCGGCCCGCCGTGTTGTATTTTATGTTTATTTTATTTGTTTCACCTCGTGGTTTTGGTTGTCCCTTTTGGTGTTATTAGAAATTCTTCAGAGCACAGTTCCTCTGGATAGACCCTCGCGCTAAACTGGCCGGCTTGTCATGCCACGGGAGCTCAGTGGGGATTATTCGTCAATGCACGAGGCTGGGAGTCGGTTCCGTTGAGGAAGAGTCACATCAGGTAGTTTTTCCTCCAGTTGTAGAAGATCATGTGCCAGGTGATCACATTGATCATTTTAATATTCACATTAGGTTCGTAGTTCCGGCGCGCTTTGGGATCATCTTTGCCTTGGATCCATCGTGATAACATGGAAGGACATTACGGGAAATAGAGCCAACATACATTTATTATCATTTTTATGTTGTTATATGATAGTATATAATTGCATATGCAATATTATTGTACACTTCTAGTGTTCCAAAGCCTTGTCAACTATCCGCGGGTGTTTATGTAAGGTTTGAGTACTTGAATTAACTTGGTGGTTAACTTGGAGTTATATACTCTTATACGTCAATAAAATGAAATAAAATGCAGTATTAAAAAAACGCAATGTTGTTGCAGCAATCCAAGAAATCAGATACGTATTCTTTCATCACCCATTCTTCTACTTTCAGACATTCTTCTCTTTTCAGAGAGCGAGTAATGACGCTATAACCATAAGCCATATAGGGCTTGGACTTTAGTTAATGCTTAGGTCCCAACCGTTTGACGAGAAATGGAGCACCACTTAACCTTTTTAGATTCGATGCTCCCAACGACCATTTTTTAAAAATATTTTTTTTTGTTCTGTGCACCAAACAGGGCTTTCTGTTCAACTATTCTCTCCGACTATTCATTTCCCTTTTCCTTTGATATTTACTGAAGTCTACGTGGGTTCCCCGTGTCTTCTTAAGGTAGATACCAAATCCTCCATATCTCCAACGGTTGCATGGACGTGGCCAGGTGAGCGATCGAGGAGTGTCTTCGTGGAGATTATTGTTTGAAGAAACGTATCAGTTATTTGATCCGTTTTATGGTGACATGCAATATCTTCAACGAATTATTCCTCATCGTAGCTCCATCCACGAGGTGTGCAAACGTCAATGCTAATGCTAATGCTAATGTACTGGAAAAAAATGCACCATTTTTATCCGTGTGTAACTTTTATGTTCGTGGGTAACTTTTTTGTCCGTGGGTAAAAATTGAGAAAACCTGAGTTTAACTAGTTTGGAGTTGTTTAAATGTGCAAAATTTCATAACAATCGGTTCAGTGGTTATTGAGATGTAATCGAAACAAGAAGAAAATCGCCGGAGAATTTTGCGCGCCGTAGAAAATCCGACTGCGACCATGAGATGGATCGGAAGACAACTGCGAATCACCCACACAACTGTCTCCCGGCTGGTAAAATCGTTTAAAGAGTCCCAGACGACCGAGCAGCGGGCTCGAAAATCGAAGACAGCTGACCCTCTGAAGGCCCGGAAGGTGTTGGATTATTTCAAGTGTAATCCGAACCTTTCGATCCACGACGCGGCTTTGAAGGCAAAGGTTCGTTCAGAAAACCATGAAACGAGCTGGGTTTCATGTATTCAAGGTCCGCAAGGCACTGAACCGGCGTGATCAACAGAACACGGCTGCCTAATCCCGCGCAAGGAAGCTGTAGTGAAAATGGTTAACGAAACCGATGTGTGTGGTTATGTATGACGAAACCTACATCAAGGCAGACGCAAAGCAGATACCGGGGATACCAAAAACCGCCAACCCCCCAAATTCACCAGAGATTCGTCCGGTGGAAAGATTATGGGCCATAATGAAGGCCAAAGTTCGAAAATCGTGCAAGGTGTTTAAGAACGATCTATCATATCTGTCTATCTTACCTCCGGCTATCAACTGATACTACGATGCGGCAACACTCCCGTTTTATTTTACTTAATGACTGAGTAGAATTGTATTCCTTTCTCTTTTTCTCACTCGCAAATATTACTCAATTTTCGTAAAAAGTAGATAATCACAAAATTGAGTTGATCCACTTTTTACGAAAATTGAGAAACATTTTCGTGTGAGAAAAAGAGAAAGGAATACAATTCTACTCAATCACTGAGTAGAATGAAACGGGAGTGAAAAGCATAACCAATGTAGTCAGAATAATTATTTTAAAGAGTAGCACTGTACAGAGATATGGGCAGATGTCGATGCATGGATATGTAGAACCTGCTTTTTTTAAAAAAAAAATAGACCGTGCGCTTCGTAGCTGCTACTCCGTTACTGAACAGAGCTAGTGTAATTGCATAGCGAACCACGTAGATGGAGCTTGGGAGTAGTTTTACATCTTCAATGTACAAGATCACTAGTTTATTCTATTTATAGATCGGTACCAGCGCCGGCCACGTTTTCACGGTCTTCGGGGAAGTGGCGGGAGGATGATTAATTTGACAATCATTGTTATTGACCATGTTTACCTCTGCGTCTTCCCAATTGTCAAGGTAAGGATAGTTTTGTACTAGTGAGACAGGTTATTTTTACATCATGGATGCGCTGTGGTAAGTGATGCAATCAATGAAAACGCAGTAGACTGCTTTTTATTTAAAATCTAGTGGTGACAGAAAGAGACAAGTGACATATAACAAAGAAGGGGACAGGTCTGGGATTGAAACTCCCGACCGTCTGCTCAGTAAGCAGAACGGGTAACCACTGAGCTACCCAGCCACGTCTGCAGAACTCACTTTTTCATTTGATCGAATAAGTAACATGGCTGGTTCTAACTGGAACAAGCTAGGAATAAATGAGAAATTTCAGCAAGATCGGCTTTCTAACAAATTAAGTAATCGGGGATTATTTATGCTCCCACCCACCCTGCTATACGAGGCCTACCAATTTTTCCATTTTCGGCTTTTTTTTTGCGACGTACAGGGTGCGGCAGAAAATAATGCGAAAATGTTCAAACTTGAATATTGGGTTCATTCGTATAGCTAGTGACTAATTTCTGTCGAAAGTGTATTTGTTTATGCTTACTTTCAAGTGCTGCTTCCAATCATTCTATTTTTTTTATCGCAAATTTGTTCAAAATGTTCGTGAAGTGATCCCAGTTTGTTGCTCGCCCAGAAGAAGCCGAAAGAGATTGCCAAGGTGGTAGAGTGCCATTTGGCAACAGTTTACCGCATAAAAAAGTCCCTGCTGGATGGTCCTTTGCAGCGGAAGCCGGGAAGCGGACGTCTGGGCTTTGCACGCACGCCGAACGTGATCAAATCGGTCCGTGCAAAAATGGCTCGCAACCCGGTGCATTCCATAAGAAAACTTGCAAAGGAAGCCAATATTTCGGAGAGTCATCAAAGAAGACCTGCATGCATCTTCTAGAGCCAGAGTGAAACGCCACCTGATTACGGACCGGGTCAAGGAACTACGAGTGACTCGTTCCAAGAGATTGCTTTCCTTGGCAAAAATGAAGGCAAAAATGATAATCCTGATCTCCGACGAAAAGCTTTTCAGCATCGATGCTGTGGCCAACAGCCGCACGGACCGGTTCATTTCACCGCAGAAAATGGGAAACGTTCCGGAAAAAGATAAATTCAAATTTCAAACCAAACATCCGGCTGGTGTCATGATGTTTGGCTTGGTGGCGTCCAACGGTTTGAAAATGCCGCCTGTTTTCATTGATGCTGGAGTTAAAATCAATACCGAAGTTTATATCGGTATTTTAAAGGACCAAGTGCTTCCCTGGGTGAAGGCCAACTTCTCCGAGGACCAAAACGTTGTCCTGCAGCAGGGTGGAACTCAATCGAACCCAACAATGGTTGAACCATAACATGAAATCTTGGCCGAAGGATTTGTGGACCCCTAGCAGTCCAGACCTTAATCCGTTTATTCCGATTCTTCGATTTGGGCATATGCTGAAGCACGAGCCGTCAAAACATCACACCCTAGTGTGAAAAACCTGAAGTTAACCATAACACGCACATGGCAGTCAATGTCGGAGGACTACGTTCAAAACGTAGGCTCTGGCTTCTGACGTCGGCTCGAGGATGTTATTAATAAAAATGGAGGACACATAGAATAAATTTGTTAAAATGGACTTTATAAAAATAACTGCACTCGAAAATGTTGATATTATTGCTTGAAGTTGTTGAAAATGTGATTTGAAAGATATAGAACAAATTTTGGCATTATTTTCTGCCGCACCCTGTACTTGTTGTGGAATTTACGTTTTTTTCCGTTTTTTACTAAAAAATCATTGTTTTTCTGGATTTCACTTCAAAATGAATTAATTATGTGTTTTTGCTCATTGTTAAATCATTGCAACCTTCACCTTATGCCTAATACTGATATCAATGGAGCATTTTCCCGACTTTAGAATATTGGTTATAGAGTTCCATTTCGACAATTTATTTGCCGTGATTTAATAGAAAAAAGTACCGAGCCCCTCCCCTTCTTTCTTTAATGAACAGACCAATAAATGAAACAAATGCAAAAAAGTGAAACTCCTGCGGTGCCGCATTCTATCATTACCAGATTCACGTTGATTCACACATTTAACACCTTCGTAGTGCAACTATCATATTCCAAACGCCTAGATTGTGGTCGATGTGTAGAACAACATGAAAAACTAAGCCCTTATCTCGATGGAAAAAGATAATTTATTTATTCGTTGATACTATCACAATAATAATACGCTTGTTTCCCCCCATTTGTCGTTTTGTCTTCCAGGCGACCTCAATGAATGCTTCCGATATTCTCCCCTGTCGTGTTGTCCTTTCCACTCCATTTCAAAAAGCACTGAGTCAACAATGAAAAAATTCCCACGATTTGATCTAAATTGTACTCTACTGGGGAGGCGCACCATTAATGGCCGATGAAAATTTTGTCTTGTGTCTCTCGATTATAGCAAAATTCCTGCCATGTTATTCCCTTACTCAACGAGTTGAAATCCACTTTTTGAATTATTTCTTGATTGGGTTGACAAATTTCACCCTTAAGCAACTTTTAGTGGAACACAATGAAGAAAGTGATCGATTGAACGGAGATCCATTCTATTGAATTGTATTTATTCGTGTCGAAGAAAGGATCACAAAAAAATATGTCAACCAAATTGGTTGCGCAATTAACCGTGATTGGATTATAGAGCCCAAATGGAACAATTGACGTAAAAAGCTAATGTTTTCGCATCGATTTACAAGATTTTCACTAACTTTAGGGAAAACAGCGAGGGGTTTGACAATAACCTATTGTGTTCGGTTTGGAGAATAACGCTTGAGGCAGTTTAGAACGGAAGCAAAGTGCAGGTCAATTTAGTTCATCTCGTTAAGCTATCTGTTTTTTTTTAAATCGAGTAAAGGTAGGGCTTTTCAGGAGCTCACCCCTACTGTCGCAGAATTGAAATTCCGCATTAGATTGTTTTAATTGAGTTTGTTCGTTTTTTATATATACATCCATTGAATTAGTTCAATCCACACCCAAAACCAATATTTTACAAACATCAACGTGAAACTTTATTGGGATCCATTTATTTCCAAAATTACATTCAACCAGTCTCTACCAAACGCATCCCGATTCAGAACGCATTCCAAATCTGGCAATGCGAAAGGTGTTGCTTGTCGGTAACGCACGCAACAATGCACCGATAGGGATGGATGCATGGATGGTGTGTCCTTCCTACGAAATCCAACGCACCAGGTTTATCACCACAGGATAGCATCCGCTTTCGAAGTTTTCTTATTCTTTCCGCTCCAAGCACGGCTGCTTGAAAAGTATGAAACAAATGGGAGCAAAGCGACACACACCGGTGCTGTGCCGTCTACAAGGACTCCGTTTAGCAGTGATTGGAAGGTAAGTGATTCATTCAACTAGAGTCTTAAAAACCCGACCTTTGTTTTATACTTCCATTGTCACAATAACATCTTAGGGAAGGTCCATTAATTATGTCACGCAGTTAGGTGGAGGGGCGTTGGGAAAACGTGACCAAAAAATGTGAAGGTCCATACAAAAAACGTGACAAGGGGGGGGGGGGGGGGGATTATATTTTTTTGCGTGACGTAATTAATGGACGTTCCCTTATGGCATGAAAACTAAAGTTTCAAAATGAAATTTAAAACAAAGTAGACGAGGTAACTTTATAAAACTTTCATTGAATCTTAGCAATTTTTGTATTAGCGATCAATAACTTTGAATTTCTTATTATTATTTAAGTACTGGAGACCCTTATTTGGATTACTAAATCAATCGTATCATTCAACATGTCTCTGTGCTGATAAATTTTAAGCATGAACATGGGTAGAGCATGGGTCCTCCATTAGCTCAGTCGGTAAAGGCGCAGCTACAAAGCAACACCATGCTAGAGGTGACTGGGTTCGATTCCCGGTCTAGTCTAGGAAGTTTTCGTTGAGGTAAATTTCTCGACTCCCTGGACGTATAGGGTATGATTGTACTTGTCACATAATCATACTAATGCAAAGTGGTAGCTGGCATCGAAAACTCTCAATTAATAACTGTGGAATAGGCCATCCCTTATTTTGAAAAAAATTGCCAAGTCAAGAATTCCACCTCTTGAAATGTTCGTCTTGACTAGAAAACAAACATACTTAAATTTGAAGATCGTACGTTGTCAAGGGAAGGATATGATAGTTTTTATGTTAGGTGAGGTAGGTTATTTTTAGATCATGGATTCACTGTGGTAAGTTATGCGATCAATGAAAACGCAGTAGACGCTTTTTATTTTAGATCTAGTGATGATAGAAAGAGGCAAGTGACAAATGACAAGGAAGGGGACGGACCTGGGATTGAGAACTCCCGACCATCTGCTCAGTAATCAGAACGGATAACCCCTGAGCTATCACGTCTAGATGACGTTATTGTGTTGTACTAAACTGGTGTACTGATGATAAAGTGTCCCAAACAGCGTGATAATAAAAAAACGACATAAAATGTTATCAGCCTGACGACACTGATCTAGTCGGACCAGAGCATACATCAGTAGCGTGCTTGCCACGCGTAGGTGGTCACCCGTACAACATTTCGATCATGGTTCGTTGGGGGTCACTTAACGTCAACGTACGATCTTCAAATTTAAGTATGTTTGTTTTCTAGTCAAGACGAACATTTCAAGAGGTGGAATTCTTGACTTGGCAATTTTTTTCAAAATAAGGGATGGCCTACTGTGGAAGTACATTTTGAACACTAAGTTGATAGCAA
>JASCZW010017818.1:0-16434 GCA_034211315.2 Aedes japonicus
GCAACTTTAGTGATCGTCAGTCGTTGCGAATCAAAAACAAACCCAAAAAGGAGAAGAGTTCCTCTCCCATGTGCGCATCAGTAAACAGAGTGCACACAATAGATCGCTAAGAATAAACTATACAAGCCACAGTGGTACATGAGCGTCTTTCCATGCGTCAATTTTTGCCTGTTGAAGTGGTGGACTTGTTCCGTCGCTACAACCTACCCCGCAGTGGGATGTTAGGCAAAGATTGACGTCCATGGTTCGAGTACCATTGGATACATGCCCTTTCGCTCAATTTTCAAAAACATCTGTTATTTTCCTACCTGCCGCACTCTGACGGAACTTTCAACACTTTCTCTTCACATCTTTCATTCTAGCCAAAAACATTGTTGTTCACTCTTGGTGCCTCATGGTGATGAGCGAACATCTCCTTCTACAAATAAATAAATTTTATTGATGTGTACGATGGGAGGTTCTCCCAGCAACCAGTGCAATTCATGGCTTATTCGCTTCCTCCATCGGAGTCCAAAGTAAGCACGATTGCCAGCCATAATGCGCCTTTGTATCTCTCTGCTGGAGTCGTTGTCAGCGGTCACTAATGAGCCCAGATACACGAATTCGTCTACCTCGATTTCATCACCGTTGATCTGAACTCGTGCTAGGAGGCTAACATTGTCTTCTCGTGAGCCTCTTCCCGTAGTCGGCAAAGCCCAATAGTTGGACAGACTTCCTGAAGATGGTGCCACTCGTGACTATCCCAGCTCTTCGAATCACCCACCAATGCAATGTTAAACAATCATCACCTTGCCGTAACCCTTTCCAAGATTTGAAGTCTCGAGAGTGTTCCTGATACTCGGACGACACACAACACTCGATCCATTGTTCCTTTGGCCAACCGCGTCAGTTTTTCTGGAAATCCATATTCGTGTATAATCTGCCATAGCTGGTTTCGATCGATTGTATCATAAGCTGATTTGAAATCGATAAGAAGGTGATGTGTGGGCAGGTTATATGTGCGACATGTATGCAGCACTTGCCGAATCGCGAAAATCTGCTTGGTATTCCTCTACGAACTCCTTTTTGCAACTTGGGAGAGCATCCTATAGGCGGCGCTGAGTTGCGTGACTGCCACAATGGTTGGAGCAATCCAACTTGTCGCTCTTTTATAGATGGGACTCACCATTCCTTCCATACAAGTATACATTCTTCTTCCTAAATCTTGGTACTTACCCAGTGTAGCGCACTGGCCGGTACTTCACCACCGTAGCTTAATAAATCGCTTGGGAGTTGGTCAACCCAGCAGCTTTGTTGTTTTTCAACCGCCGATTTCCTCTTCAACTTACTGAAGGGTTGGGGTAGGGATTCTGTCATCTTCTGCGCGTGCTTCTATATTTGTTACCGTGTCACTTTCTTGCGCTGTAACATTGCCGTTCAGGTGCTCGTCGAAGTACTGCTTCCACTTTCAAACACCTCACACTCTCCTGTGAGAAGGTTGCCTTCCAGGTCTCTCCACGTATCGGCTTGTGGTACCTAGCCCATGCGCGAGCTGTTCAACTTCTCGTCGAATTTGCGTGTGTCGTTAGCACGGTATAGTGCTTACATTGATTCGCGGTCTCGAACTTCCATCTGACGATCCTTCGAAAACTAGAATTTTGCATGTTCTCGTACGGTATTGCAGCATTCTTGCCCTTGCTGCATTCTTCTCCTCTACTAACTGCTTGCATTCGCCATCAAACCAGTATTTTTTCGATTCGGTGCAAAAGTACCTAGTGTCACTATTGCAGTGCAACCAATGACGGTATGAATATCTCTCCAGCCATCCTCAAGAGTGCTTCTAGCTATTGTACATATTCCTGGGGAACATCCTCCGATCCATCGTTGCTTTGACCAACCACGTCAGTTTTTCCGGAAAACCTTATTCGTGCATAATCTGCCATAGCTGGTCTTGATCGATTGCTCAAAAGCTGATTTGAAATCGATGAAAAGATGATGTGTGTGCACATTATATTCGCGACATTTTTTTGACAGCATTTGCTAAATTGCGAAAATTTGGTCCGTAGTAGCGTGAGCACCCATGAATCCCGCTTGGTATTGCCCCGCGAACCCCTTTGCAATTGGTGACAGGCGGCAGCATAAAATTTGGGCAACTTGTGGGCGGTACTTATTATCGTGATTGCACGATCCAGCCTGTCGCCCTTCTTATAGACGGGATACACTATTCCTTCCATCCAATCCTCCGGTAAACATCCATCCTCCCAAATCTTGGTAATCACCCAGTGCAGCGTCCTGGCTAGTGCTTCACCACCGTAGTTTCATAACTTACTTGAGAGCTGGTCCAGCAACTTTGTTGTTTTTCAACCGACCAATTTTCTCCTCAACTTCTTGAAGGGTTGGGGTAGGGATCCTGTTAGCTTCTGCGCGTGTTCCTAGATTTATTACCGGGCAAATTTCGTTCGCTGTAACATTGCCGTTCAGATGCTCGTCGAAGTACTGCTTCCATCTTTCAATTACCTTACACTCTCCTGTGAGAAGGTTACCTTCCAGGTCTTTGTACATATCGTCTTGTGGTACGTACACAGAAAAAAATAATTAATTGTATCAAGCACGAAAAATTTCTCTTCTTTGAATTTCAAGCCAAAGAAGGCGTAAACAACGAAAGTGTATGAAATCTTTCATGCGCCATACAAAAATGTCTGCAATCTTCCATACAACAGGCTAGATTCAACCGTTATCTGGCTTTAACTTGCATGAAATATTCCTTAATTTTCTGCCAAATCCAGGATTTCCTTTGTGTGCATTACATAACGCAGCAAATTCAATATTTCATCCCTTTTTTGATGTGTAGCCCTTGCGCGAGTTGTTCAATTTGCATGTGTCTAGTAGCATTTGCTCGTTAGCACGGTACAGTCGTTAGCAGCATTCTCGATCTTCCATCTGGCACTTTTTCCTTCGAAGAATCGAATTTTCCACATTCGCTCTCGTACGGTGTTGCAGCATTCTCGCCCGTGCTGCATTCTTCTCCTGTACTAACTGCTTGCATTCGCCATCAAACCAGTCATTTTTTCGATTCGGTGCAGAAGTACCTTTTGTCACTATGGCAGTGCTAAAATTAGTGGTTCGAATATCTCTCTAGCCATCCTTAAGAGTTGCTGCACCAAGCTGCTCGTCCGTTGCTGCTTCTAGCTATTGTACATATTCCTGGGGAACTCCAGGTTTCCGTAGTAGCTCAATGTTGGGTCATGGCCAGGGATGCCAGATATTTTTTTCAAATGTCTGTGATAAAAATTTGAAATGTCTGGGAATGTCTATACAAGTCTGTAAACTTTTTTTTTAGAAAATTAGACTTTTTTCAACAAAAAGACGTTATAAGAGAGCGAGTTATGTCATTATCATAGATGACACAAGTTTCTGTAGTTTTTTTTCTCCTTTTAACGCTCTTTCCAGTATTGTATTTTAAAATTAAAATTTAGTTTTTATTTGATAAATTCAACAGACTTTTTTTTATTGAACAATAGCCATTGATGGTGTGTACCATATTTTAATATGGTGTCATCATCACTCATGATCATCAGTAATTATCTCTTAAATTTCAAGGAAACTCTCTCCTGATCTTCTGCAAGGCTCTTTGCTTTATTCTGGGAAGTTTCCTCCTAAACTTCAGGCAAAATTCCTCATCAACTTTTTGGCAGTCACCCCTTATTTTCTTCAAAATTCACATATAAGAACCCATCTTTACTTTCCAGAAACAATGGGTTTTTTTTTTACAGTTTAGTTACTTTCTAAACTTCTGATAAGTCCTATCCTGAACTTCGAGGAGAGTTTCTGCAAAGCTTTGAGAAAGTACTCTCCAGAATTTCTTGGGAAATCTTCTTAAGTTGTTAGAAGTTTCTTCCTGAACTTCTGATAATTTCTTTTCTGAACTGCTGAAATAATCTCTTCTTAACTTCAGAGGAGTATTGTCCTGAACTTCGAGGAAGATTGTAACTGAATTTCTGAGAAATTCCTGCTAGAACAACCTCCTATACTTCTGGAAAGTTTCTTCCTGATTTTATTAAAAGAATCCACCATAACGTCGTGAACTTCGAGAAGTTCTCATTCTGAAATGCTGGAATGTTCGATTCGGAACTTAAGGGAAGCTCTTTAGCACTTCGGGGTAGTTCCAACTAAACTTTTGGTCTCTTCGCAAGTTCTGAGAAGTCCTCTTGTGAACTTCTGAGGAGTTCTTTAATGATTTTTTTGAAAAAATCCTTCTTGACCCTACAGATAGTGCCCCTATAACGCCCTCTCTGGTAGGTTTCTTACTGAAATTCGGGGAAGTTTTTTCCTGAGCTTATTCTTTCTAAACTTCTGATTGGTCTTACCTGGAGGAAATTTTATTCCAACATTTTTAGAAAAATTTCCTTAAATTTGTTCTTGAAGTTTCTTCCTGTACTTCTGAAAAGTCCTCTTCTGAACTTTTGGGAAGTTTTCTCCAGAACTTTGGGAAAGTTTGTTACGGAACTATTGTGAAATTCGTGCTCAAATTAGAAGGAAGTACCCCCAATGCTCCTGGAAAGTTTCATTCTTTTCTCTCTAAAGCATTTTGAGAAATCCTTATTCTGTAATGCAGAATGTTCTCCTCTGAGCTTTGGAAAAGCTGCCAAGAACTTCTAGGAAGTTCCAACTAACATTTCGAGAAGTTTCTTCTGGAACTTCTGGGATGTTATTTCTTTAACTCTTCAATTTCTATAACGCCTGAGGTTTTTTGGCCTGGTTTTTTGAGAAATTATAGGCAAATATTTTTTTAGAAATTCAAGATTGAACTTCCCTTCCTGGGAAGTTTAATCTTGAATTTCTGGGAAGAACTCCTAAACCTCTGAAAAATTCCAAACTTCAGTCCTCTCCCCTACACCTCTTCTTGAAGCTCTGATAAGTCCTCTCCTGGTTTTTGGGGAAGTTCTGTCTTGAAATTCTTGTAAGTATGATCTTGAACTTCGGTAATAAATTTTTGAAGATTCTTCATGCCTGACCTGCTTGCTCCCAATACTTCTGAGAAATTTCTACCTGACCATAGGAGACATTTTTTTTCGAGGAAGTCTCTAAGTTTCTCAAATATGATTTGTATTGTTGTGAACCTTGATTTTCGTTGTGACTTAATAGGAAAGGACCAATATTACCAACGCTTTGACAGTATTTTTTCGCATAGGTTTGAACACGCGTGGGATTGAACACTACCATAACACTACACTACCTCCGGGCCCATTGTGTCTCCGAATGACCCACCGCTTTCGTTTCTTCAAGGATTTCTACGGTATTTAAAAATATTTCAACAAAGTTTCTTACCGTATCTTCTATATTGTTCAGATCCTACGTTTGAAATACGAACTTCATAGAATACATTTATTTGAAATTTAAATTTTTTTTCTAATGTCTGTAAGAGTCTGCAACATAAATAAAATGTCTGCTAAATGTCTGCGTCGTTAAAAAAGTCTGCAATAAAAATGAAAAGTCTATTAATTTACAGACATGTCTGTGAATATGGCATCTCTGCTAATGCATTGTTCAGCTTGTCTTGTCAAAATTTTACCATGACATGCTGACAATATTTTGAAGAAGCGATTTGAACGAACGATTTGAAGGCCTTGATCCCCAAATTTTGCATGGAAGTACAATATGGTTGGTAACATGGTGGCGATTCCCAAGAATGTTGTTATTATTATTATTTATTTTTTGTTAAAATTTGTGCCTTCGTTTTATTTATTTTTTGCGTAAGTTTGAACCCTTTTTTTAATACCGTTAGTATTGGGTTTTTTTCAATTCGTGTTATTGAATCACTGTATTTTGAATTCCATGAGTGGAGTGAAGTTATGGCCAGATTTGGTAAGCTATCACAAAAACCGCTAGGTTCTATAGTGGCAACAGTGGTACAGTGGTAAATAAAATAAAAACATATGTAAATTAGCTAAATAGTGAGTGACACTCATAAGTATACTGATTTTCAAAGACCAAGTTGAAGTTTTATCTACACCTGCATAAAGTTTCGTACATTCCTGCAAGCCAAAATTCATCATTTTCCCCCTTACAAAACTGAAAGCTCACAATGCCTAAGCAATCAAGCTTAATCCCTTTCCAGATTGAAATGTTTGACAACGATCTGTCAAGTTAATCGCCAACGTTTTCAGTTCCTAATTAAATCATAAAAAAGGGCCACCCAAGGGGTCCCAGCCTCACATCGCCAAGCCAGCCAAGCGCAATCTGCGTAATGCGGTAGCATTTGCAACAGCCGCATTCAATCCCACGTTCGAATACTTATCTCCTTTTGTGTTTTTCTTAATCTGATTCGCATATTATTGGCAGTTTCTGTTTCTGCTTCTCGCTGAAAATCCCGTCGTTTTGATGCCGGAAAGCATCGAAGCGTTCCTACCATTAGCTATGAAAAACGCGCTACCGTGCATTTGCATATTCTTTCCTTCCACCGCGGACTGCATCTTACCGTCAGAGCATACAGCCTTCCAAATGTCGCAAGTGCATTAATTTATTTATTATTGGCACCTCCGGTTGTTTTTTTCTTCTCATAATTCGTTCCGTCCCTTCCTTCAGCGAACTCTTCCATTCACTGTTGACGCTTTTGGTTGGGTGTGACCGGGAATGGCACCCTGTCTGTGCCGATCGATTAAGTGCAATTCAATGAACAGTAACATTAAAAGCTTATGAAGATTTCCAACTTTTTGTAGTTGATAAAATGCAGCCAATCTTGATCTTTCGTTGATGCCAACAGACACAAACAAGAAGACAACGTGCAAACGATAGCATCTTGTTGGATTTAAAACAACAACGAAAAACCAACGCAAGACGAACTCGAAAAGAGCAATCCGAGAAATTAGGATTGGAGCAAAACCAAACGAAGGCAGAATGCACCATTCTGGGCGCACGGGAATGCAAAAACGATGAACTGTTGCTGGCTGCAGCTGGGGGTGGCAACCAAAGTGGGAACTGAACTAATCTGCATTTTAATCAATATTTAAATTATTTTGCTTCATTTGCCTTATTCATGCGGGCGATGCGCTTCGTTCTTATTTCATCCCAACCTATTAATTGACGTTTAAATCGGAATAAATTAAAAGTTATGTTTTCATTACGGCAGTCAGTTGTTGAACTTAGAGATGTTAGGTGGTATTTGTGTTTGCAGACAAAAGTCAAGATTCAACGAAAACGGAACTAACTTTCAGGTGGAGATTTTGTTTGATTAGTTGGCAAATATCATTGCCATTTTAGATAGGGACAGCAAGCAAGCTTGATATTTTGCACGCTTGAACCGGAACTCACCATCATCGAACCAAGAGCGGAAATCGAAAATGTCATCACCCATTTCCATCCAGGTCATTGTTCGAAACCAACTAGGAGAGCACAGCTGGGTGCTTTGACAAGGTGCAAAACCTGTGCTAAATTGAATCGCCTGCCGTCGCCAGCGTCGTCAGCTGGCGAATTTCATACAACTCAAAGAGCGTCACTCCAAACCGTTTGTCGGCATGTGTTGTGACGACGACGACGCGTGATGGAAAATGTCACGTTCTCTTAATCTCCGCTGATCCACATAAACCGATCCGTAGTCACCAACCGTGGCGTGCGGGAGCTGCGTGCGATATCAGCTTCCACGTACACATGGGTACTCAATTCTCCACCAAAACTATTTGCATACTCCGTGATCACATCTGTGCGGGGATGGTGGGAGTGGGAGCAACGACATTGAAAATCAAGATTCTGTTGGCTCACGTATCCTGCCCTTCAGGTAGGTGGCTACAGAGCTAGTTCACAGGAGGCTGCGTGGGTGGGTGTTGGTCGACTTTTTTCAATTTGCATTTTACATCGGCCAAACTGACAAGTCAATACGGTACGCGGTGGATTTTGCACATATGGTGATTTTGAATCCGGTGTGACTATCCGCTTCATTGGTCTTCAGATCCGGGTCGATAAGGGTAAACTATGGCTTTCGTATGTTGACCAAGAGATGAATTTTGAATACTAATGAAGGTTCAACAGTATGTTGCTAGCACAATGATAAGGTGCAGTATATGAAGTGTGAGAAGTTCTTTAAAAGGTTGTGGGATAAGGTCTAGATGTGATTGGAAATCCCTCTTTAAGAGAAAACGTCATTTTGCAAATGATACTGACTTTGTTAATTGAATCAATAACTTTTTCTTTAAATCAAATTGATAGCAATAATATTTTAAATTTCATTGCTCCATTTACGAATATTTTGATTGAAATCATAACTACACACGGTGTTCAATAAGTCTCAATAAAAATTATTATCTTTTTGTACGTATGCACCATGTAGGTTTTCGGTATTGGTATTGGTGTCAGCTTAAGCTTCATATATACGCTAAAGTGGTGTTGAAAATCTGTCAGTTGTTGTCCGTTTATAACTTATTCATTATTATCACCGTCTTCTATCAAAAAATCGTACAGACGGAACTACTAAATACAAGTATTCAATAACTTAAAGTCTAAATAATTCTACTTATTCGATTTTTAAAAACATTTTTGTCGAATTCGTCACATTCAGCACTACAAGTGCGAAGGCACGAATCTAACGGATGATTATACCCATAGTTAGTGCGGTGATAAGAAGCAGCAAATATCGGATAATTTCGGAATCGACGAGGAGGAACCTTCAGTGAAATCTGCTCAATAACATCGATTAGGATGTTAAAAACCGGAAAACGCTGCATTTTAACACGCCTGTCAGTCAGTAGTTCCAAACATATTAGTTTGTAACGGACCAAGTACGGAGGAAGATTGTTCGGGTCATTCCAAGGAAGTGAACGAAAATACGTGCAATAAAAAAGTTTCGGGACAAGCTAACAAGCGTTTAATGAACGATGAGCGACCCGGGGGTATAAGGTGTGGCCCAGTTAGAATTGGAACATAGACTATTGCGCATATTTCAGATATACATTAGCAAAATTGTTGTCTGTTCTAACTAAAATGTTTGACTTTATGTGAACTTTAGAGGGAAAACACAGAAAAAAATTAATCATCTCGATTTCGAAGAAATTTGCGGACTTTTACCGGATAACGTTTCATCAACCGGCGCCCATTATTCCCATCCATCGTTTTGGCAATCTTATTCCACTTGGTTGGCAATGCTTTTGACGACACTGCAATTCACCTTCAGCTTCCTCTTCACAATAGCCCAAAACCTCTTTCGGTCTTTGCTGGGGACAGTTTGGTGGGTTGAGTTTTTTCGGTATAAACTGAATCCCGTTGGTTTCATACCACTGTAGCACTGTATTACTGTAATGACAGCTTGCAAGATCTAGCCAAAACATGACAGGTTTGTTGTGGGATCTGATGAATGGCAATTTTCGCTTTTGACGACATTCCGTTCTGTACAGCTCTGAATAAAATTTCATATCAGTGATGAAAACCTTGGTCTTCCTACTGCAACTACAGATTCCTTGTCAAATCATGTATTTATGTGCAAATTTATCTGCAAACACAAACTTTAATTTGGCATCTTCCCAAAACATCTCCTCGAGCTGTAGCCCATTGAAATTGTTGCCCCGGTAGCTGTTTGAGATCGGCCTTCACATAGGTTTCATCATCCAGGAGAAGACATCCATTGAATTTTGTCAACACTTGATCATACAGTTTTCTGGCACGGATTCTGGCCACATTGTTCTGCTTTTGATCCCTATTTGGTTGTCTACCGGCACGGTATGACTTGAAGCCCTCCCGGAGACGAATCCGTAGCACGGTACTGGCACGACATTTTTTGGACAAATCGCGGTTTGAGATGTTATTTTTCTTCCTTCCCCGACCAGGAGGATATAAGATATAAAAATAACGAAATTATAACAAACCTTGTTACGACTAACTGTTTATGATATAAATTTGTTTAAGACGTGTTCATTTGAATAGTTGTATAACATACTTAAAACAAATTGAGATATAAGGCTTGCTTCATTTAGAATTGGAACAAACTTTTGCTCATATTGTGGCGCTCCTGGTGGACGAATTTGAAAGTTCTTGGCGCCCACGTGTCGGGAATTTTGTCAGCTTAACGCATGTTTTTTTGACTTTCCGCAAATCGACTGTACTTTGTAAACAATCAACATGGAAGCCGAAAGAAGGGAAACAATTGTGCACAGTTATTTGGAAAATCCATTGTGGTCTGCATCTAGGCTAGCTAAACAGCTGAAATTGCCCAGAAATAAGTATGGCACGTTATCAAAGGGTATAAGGAAACATTGACGACGATTCGGAAGCCTCAAGCCAATCGTCGGAGTGGAACTATCGACCGGAAACTGCGTGGTAAGATTTTGAAGAAAATTCGGTGCTGCCCATAGTACCGTGAGGAGAACTCGACTCCGGGAAGGAATCAAGTCGTATCGAGCTAGCAAACAGCCAAATCGGACCATAAAACAGAATAGTGTGGCCAAAATCCGTGCTCGGAAGCTATACGACCAGGTGCTGACCAAGTTCGACGGGTGTCTTCTGATGGACGATGAAACCTATGTCAAGGCTGACTTCGGGCAAATCAAAGGTCAAAAATTTTACTTGGCAACGGCTCGGGGGGATGTTCCAGCCAAATTTAAATTTGTTTTTGCCGACAAATTTGCACGAAAATTCATGATTTGGCAGGGCATTTGCAGCTGTGGCAAAAAAAACGAAAGTTTTCGTTACAAATAAGACAATGACGTCGGAACTATACCAAAAAGAGTGTCTCCAAAAACGAATGTTGCCGTTCATTCGATCCCACGACCATCCCGTAATGTTTTGGCCAGATTTGGCAAGCTGTCATTACAGCAAAGTCGTTCAAGAATGGTATGCAGAGAAAGGGGTCCAGGTTGTTCCGAAAAACCTTAACCCACCCAACTGCCCCCAGTTCCGCCCTATTGAGAAATACTGGGCAATCATGAAGAGGAGACTCAAGGCAAAGGGAAAGGTTGTCAAAGACATCAATCGGATGAAGACCTGGTGGAATAAGATAGCTAAAACGATGGACGAAGAAGGTGTGCGCCGCCTAATGAGCCGTGTTACAGGAAAAATTCTAGAATTCCTTCGAAACCGTGACGAATAATTTTATCTGTATTTTTTCTTAAAAGTATGAAGAAAACGCTACATTTGTATAAAAAAAGATCTTGAATTCAATAATAAATAACTGAAATACAGGCAATTGTTTTTGTTCCAATTCTATCTGAAGCAAGCTTTAATACCCTGGAAGGCACAATCTGCGCAAATAAATAAATGAATTCTGAGACTAGGTGATATAATTTTGCTACATCGTAACAAAACTGTTTCAAAGTTTGTTTTGTTTATGTTATATCTATATCATAGTTTGCCATAATTTTGTTACCTCTAGAAGATTATTTGTTACAATTTCTGTTATTTTAAATTCTAACAATCTCTGTTATAAAAATAGCGTAACTAAATAACAAAACTAGAAATAATTTTGTTATTCCCTTTTGGTCGGGTCTTCTTCCATTTTGTATTTCTCTGAAACACGTTCGAACTGCACCGCGAAAAAAACTTCTGATGTTGTTATTGTTATAGGGAACACGTAAGATGGCATAGTTTACAAATCTGACCGCTGTAAGAATTCAAAATGTTTGTTCCAAAACTGAATGGACCTTATTGCAACTGCATAAAACGCACGCGGTGAGGAATCCACGGGCGGATTCAGTGCAAAAATAACCGCTCAATCCGAAACACGTTTGCTGTTCTCATCGTTTCCATCAGGACCGCTCACTTCATATGCAGCGAGGAGCTTAGTTACAAATATTAGTTGTCTTCGATAAAAATTATGAGTAAATGGTTGGTTCGTTTTGGTAAACAATTAGCTGAATTCGCGAGACGTTTAAATAACTATTTAAATGTAGGTATCGAATACTACTTGATTGATGTGATTGATACCAACAGTAAGGATGCTAATGCGACCACTTACAAGGTGGTGGTTGTTCATTTGGAAAAAAAAACAAATTATATTAAACATATGAACCGATTATGTTACCACTTATCCGAAAGCACAAAGGTCACACATATATTTAGCCAATCCAAATCCAATCCAAATCCAATCCAAATTCAATCCAAATTCAATCCAAATCCAATCCAAATTCAATCCAAAATCAATCCAAATCAATCCAAATCCAATCCAAATCAATCCAAATCAATCAAATCAATCAAATCCAAATCAATCCAAATCAATCCAAATCCAATCCAAATAAAATCCAAATCCAATCCAAATCCAATCCAAACCAATCCAAATCAATCAAATCCAATCCAAATCCAATCCAACCAATCCAAATCAATCAAATCCAATCCAAATCAATCCAAATCCAATCCAAATCCAATCCAAATCCAATCCAAATCAATCCAAATCCAATCCAAATCCAATCCAAATCCAATCCAAATCAATCAAATCAATCCAATCAATCCAAATCCAATCCAACCAATCCAAATCCAATCCAACCAATCCAAATCCAATCAAATCAATCCAAATCCAATCAAATCCAATCCAAATCCAATCCGATCAATCCATCCAATCCAACTCAATCCAAATCCAATCCAAATCAATCCAACCAATCCAAATCCAATCCAAATCCAATCCAAATCCAATCCAACCAATCCAACCAATCCAAATCCAATCCAACCAATCCAAACCAATCCAACCAATCCAATCCAATCCAAATCCAATCCAACCAATCCAAATCCAATCCAACCAATCCAAATCCAATCCAATCCAATCCAATCCAATCCAATCCAACCAATCCAAATCCAATCCAAATCCAATCCAACCAATCCAAATCCAATCCAAATCCAATCCAAATCCAATCCAATCCAATCCAATCCAATCCAACCAATCCAATCCAATCCGAATCCAATCCAAATCCAATCCAACCAATCCAAGTCCAATCCAACCAATCCAACTCAATCCAAATCAATCCAATCAATCCAACCAATCCAATCCAATCCAATCCAATCCAAATCCAATCCAAATCCAATCCAATCCAATCCAAATCCAATCCAACCAATCCAACCAATCCAATCAATCCAACCAATCCAATCCAATCCAACTCAATCCAACCAATCCAATCCAATCCAACCAATCCAACTAATCCAACCAATCCAAATCCAATCCAAACCAATCCAAATCCAATCCAAAATCCAATCCAAATCCAATCCAATCCAATCCAAATCCAATCCAAATCCAATCCAACCAATCCAACCAATCCAAATCCAATCCAAATCCAATCCAACCAATCCAAATCCAATCCAAATCCAATCCAAATCCAATCCAAATCCAATCCAAATCCAATCCAACCAATCCAATCCAATCCAACCAATCCAAATCCAATCCAACCAATCCAACCAATCCAAATCCAATCCAAATCCAATCCAACCAATCCAAATCCAATCCAAATCCAATCCAAATCCAATCCAACCAATCCAAATCCAATCCAAATCCAATCCAAATCCAATCCAAATCAATCCAAATCCAATCCAACCAATCCAAATCCAATCCAACCAATCCAAATCCAATCCAAATCCAATCCAAATCCAATCCAAATCCAATCCAAACCAATCCAATCCAATCCAACCAATCCAACCAATCCAACCAATCCAACCAATCCAAATCCAATCCAAATCCAATCCAAATCCAATCCAAATCCAATCCAAATCCAATCCAACCAATCCAAATCCAATCCAAATCCAATCCAAATCCAATCCAAATCCAATCCAACCAATCCAACCAATCCAAATCCAATCCAAATCCAATCCAAACTAATCCAAATCCAATCCAATCCAATCCAAATCCAATCCAAATCCAATCCAACCAATCCAAATCCAATCCAATCCAATCCAAATCCAATCCACCAATCCAACTCCAAATCCAATCCAAATCCAATCCAAATCCAATCCAAACCAATCCAAATCCAATCCAACCAATCCAAATCCAATCCAACTAATCCAACAATCCAATCCAAATCCAATCCAAATCCAATCCAACCAATCCAAATCCAATCCAAATCCAATCCAACTCAATCCAACCAATCCAAATCCAATCAAACCAATCCAAATCCAATCCAACCAATCCAAATCCAATCCAAATCCAATCCAAATCCAATCCAAATCCAATCCAACCAATCCAAATCCAATCCAAATCCAATCCAAATCCAATCCAAATCCAATCCAAATCCAATCCAAATCCAATCCAACCAATCCAAATCCAATCCAACCAATCCAACCAATCCAACAATCCAAATCCAATCCAAATCAATCCAAATCCAATCCAAATCCAATCCAAATCCAATCCAAATCCAATCCAAATCCAATCCAATCCAGTGCGATGGATGTTGATGGTAATAAGGTCCAGGTGATGGAAGAACACGTTCTTCCCGACAATGTGTGGCAAAAAAGACGACAGGCTCCTGAAATATACAACAAAAACTAACGGTGTCGTGTACTTTGTTGATCAGCCCTGGAAGGTTGACTCCAACTGAAAACGTAGGCCTGAAAGGTGGAAACAGCACTTTAACGAGGACCTCAACGTTGACTATTGAGGAAAAAAAGGTGGCACGGTAATAGACTTAGAAACACACGTGGAAAATGAAAAATCCAACACTTAAAATCTGGGAAATCAAAGTAGGAATCGGTTGGTTGCATAACAACAGAGTTGCTGCAGTAGATCGACTTCCAAGAAAGTCTTCTTTGGATTCCAAAGGATGCTGTCGTCTGAGTGCAAAATTGCATATCTACAAGACCTTAATTTGGGCAGTAGTACTTTTAGCTTCAACAGATAAATTTGGAGACACATTATTACCGGAAGTCATGCCTACTATGGTCTCCACAATATCTTGAGGTCTGGTAATCTTCACCCCCGTACAAAACGCTGATAAGACCGGTAGTTCTCTACGGGCATGAGACGTGGACAAAGCTCGAAAAGGATCCCGAGCAGGAGACAACAACTTATTAATACCTAATTTTCATCTTGATAACTGGTCTCGGTATTAAAGAGCTCAGAGTAAGAGGTAAAATACCTAAATATAAGAAAGATTAAGAGGTAAAATACCTGAGGATAATACCATAAAATTGTTCCCACAATGTTAAGCGAATACCAAATTGAGGTAAGATAATACCAAAAATGTACCTCTAAGGTATTCCCAGTTATCCAAAAGAACAAGTTTTGCTATTCAGGAGACATTTAGCTTACAATACTTATGTATTTTGCTGAGGTATTTTACATCTTAATCTGAGCTCTTTTAAACTAAGGCCAGTTATCAAGATCAAAATTAGGTATTCATATGTTGTTGTCTCATGCTCGGGTATGCAGAAAGTCTCTAAAGCTGGAAAGGCACATTGAGCGGGACATGTTGTAAGAATGTCGGCCAACAATCCCCTAAAAATGGTGTATACCTCTAATCCGACCGGTACAAGACGCAAAAGAGTGCAGCGAGTTAGGTGGTTGAACCAAGTGGGGCAAGACCTTGGAAGTGTTGGACATTCGAGGAACTGGAGACAAGCAGCCCTCAACCGAGTTTTTTTGGAGAAATATCGTGACGCAGATGCGGTCCTTTTAAGACGTTGGATCAGTATAAGTAAGTAAGTAGGTACTCTTCAGCTACAAAACATGGACTATGCTAGTAGTGGACCAATTGTTGCCTTTGATACAATCAATGGAAGAGGAAGACAGAACATTGGATATTCTCAAATCACTCAAAACACACAAATAGATCGAATACAAAAAACTGGGCACGTGGAAAGAATGTCGGGCAAGAGCCTGGCCGAAATGGTTCTCAAGTATAAACCGACCAGTATATAAACAAGAGGAATTCAACGTGCAAGATGGAGTGATCAATTGAAACGCTTTCCTACGGACCCTCTGAAGGCTATGAGGCTGGTGAAGTGCAGAGAGTAAAGTTAATGGTGTGGTAGGGAAGAAAGAAGGTCGATGTACCGGCGGAAAGATTTCCGATCTACCGTTGGTCAGAATCCATCATACTTCTAAAACCTAAGCTCTTAAAAAACACCCGACATCTGTAGTTTTATCGAAATGGAGATTTTAACGGTTAGTTGAGCCCACGATGCTCAAGGTGGTTCAAAACGATCATTAGGCAAGCATCGCAACATTTTAAATGATTTTCGAACTACAACCTTTACAAGTTTAACAAACTTGCAATTTGCCAACAGAGCAGGCCGTATTTGTATTCTTCCAAATCATCTACGATATATTAGAGATTGCTGTACCCAAAGACATAGGAGAATACTAAATAAGAATCCGAAGTTGTATAGTAAGAAAATTATAAATCTCAAAAATAGGAAACAAAAAACGCACAACGCTTATAAAAAAGATAAAAATAACATGAACCTCGCCGAATTCATAACTATCTGTGATCAACTGAATAAAAAAAGAAGATCGCACATGAGGAGTATAATAGAACAACTGAAACTAATATAAAATAAGAC